>VWZW01007669.1:208848-332829 GCA_013397115.1 Edolisoma coerulescens
AAAGCATTATAGTAGTACTGGTCCAGGTACTTTGAAAATGTGATTATAGTTTGTTAATTTATGGTACTTAGCATGTACACAGACATCTCTACATATTATAAAATTCCAAACATCAATGTGCAGTTGCAATAGTGCTTGTATCTGACAGATATTATATAATGTGACTGTCAAAAGATTATAATTTCAAGTTGCATCATGTACGCATGTTAAAATTTAAAAAAATTAAAATCAAACTTTTTTCTCTTTTTCAACTTACTGCAAGTATAGATAGATCTTTTCTTCATATAATGTTTATCTTTTGGCACAAAGTCATTTTTCAATGTGTTTTTATTATAACATGCACTGTAATATCATTAAAATTTTCTAAATCAAATAACTACATTTAATTTTAAAAATCCTTATTCATTGCAATTATTCCCACTGGTATCAAAGGGTTTAGGAATAGTCACAATAATCAAATTACTTACTGTGATGATATGCTGTTCTGGTCATTCCCACTGTGAAGAACCAGAGCCATCATCACACTTTATGGCTACTGTTTATCTTTCTAATAAATCCTAAATGTTTCTTCTGGATTAATAACAAAAGTTTGATTCAAAGAATAAGATTTTCTCTACTAAATCCTATATAACTACAGCAATATTCATAATATATCTCTCTGGAGATATGGAGAGGTAACTGAAAATTGTGAGAACAAGTAAACTTTATCAGTAAAACTGGTGGGCTTTTCCCCTGTCATTAAAACAGCAAACCCTTTCTTACTGACTGCATGAAATAGAGAAACCACCTTGAAGTCTATGTCTTAGGACACTCAAAGCCTTTAAGTTGGAATAATTCTTTTTATGCTGTCACCACTTAGGCACTTTGTGGCAAATGGGTATAACGTGCTGTGTGGTGTCAGGCATTTAACTGTGCTCAGGGATTACACATTATCTGGTGAAAAATACCTGGTAGAGAAAACAAAGACATTATCTCCTATAATAAAATCCAAACATTTAAATGCATCATTTTTCTGAACAGGGCAAAACGTTTATATTTTTAAATTCCCTATTATCATGCCTTCCACCCGTAGTTCATTTCTCCAGTGGACACATAAGTATCTATGACTTTCATACCACTGTTTGTGTTGCTGCAGTATAAATTATAAACATACAACAGGCGATCACAACTATAAAGTGTATCTCTAAAGAAATTTCTTTTATAGGTGAAAAAGAATATAAAAGAGAAACACTATATTTATTTTCAGACCTCTGACAGAGAGCTCCTTTTAATACCATATTAAGTCTCTGCTGGGCTGCCAGAAATAAAACACAGTATGAGCTCAGATCTACAGCTTTTATTCTGTGTTTGGGTTTATTCTTGGAGGCGAATGGATTCAATATATTTTCAACCCAACCACATATTTTAAACTGCTGCCAGTTTATAGCTGTCTACAGATCTCTCGAATTCATAGCAGTAAATCTAGAGCCCAACCTCCTCCGCTGCTGCATGCATGAAGGTGATAACACAGAAATTATCTCTCCTGTAGAGTGTGAGAATGGAAAAAGATGAGAAAAAAAAAATCAAACCATGATCTATATGATCCTAAGACTCTTGTTATACAACTACGAACTAATAATTAAGAACATAACAGAATAATTGGATTCCATGCTTTCCATAATTCTATAGGCTCCAAAACACATACATTCCATACACTTTCGCTTTTCTTCCACATTCCGCCTGGTGTACTCAGTGGGAAATCCAGGCCAAATACTACTTAAGCCATCAAAGCAATAGAAAGCAAAGCCCTTGCCAGAGAAACCAGGATTCTGAAAGGAAAACTACTATCAAAAAAACTAATGTCGATGTCAAGCTGTTGTCCATTTACTTTTGATGCAGCCATACATTACAGTTCAGGCCCAACATTATAGAGACAAACCATCCCACTAACCACCTCCACCTGCACTGCCACACTGTGCTCCAAATAATGAAGGGTTTGGTGTCTGCACTGCTTATGTCCCAGAATAGGCCCAAGCCTATTAATTGAAGTGTGTCCTAATAAAGAAGAGAATCCTACTTGGTTCAGACTGTATCAACTACAACGACTGAAATATGGATTTGGCTCCTTGACTTCCAAGACCACAAATGTCTACTAATGTTTTCTCTCTCATCTCAAATAGGAGTAATGGCCTCTGCTCATAGGAGACAATAAATGGCCAGCATTTTTTTGGCAAGGAAGAGTTCAAATACAGTCTATTTTGGTATCTGAAATAAAGAGAGGACAAGCAGAATTGGGGAGGGGGATGGGGAGAAGATAGTAGGACAGCTTGGCAGGAATGCACATATCTATGAAATAGTGAAGCAATCAGGCGTTGTATTTTTAGATACAACAATTTCTTTTTCAAGTGCCAAAGATTCCGAATAAATCACAATGGCAAACTGAGAGGCTGAGATAGGATAGATTACAGCTGAATGCTGCACAGATCAAATATTCAGCTCCAACCCAAAGCAAAGTCCTAAGTGCTTATCTGATACATTGTAAAAGCTTTCCATGACACACACCGGCTACTTCTGTGATGGCTACACTTACTGCTAGATACCATATCTGCCTCTATATGTTTTAAAATGTCTAAAAACACCCGGAAGGCCTAAGTTCTCTAATCCAAGTATACCTAAAACTTGTCCAGATGTTCAGTTATTTATATATCAACTCTCTGAGCATAGGTAGTAACCTTGAAAGACAGAATAATGAATAAGAAGTCTGTATTTTGTGAAAATTGATATTTACATGATGTAAAATTCATATTGATGGAAAGCTAAGGTATTTTCAGCATTCATGTCAAATACGACTCTCTGTAACAGAATTTTGCATATAATTACTTCTTCACACTCATTGAACAGGGGAACCGGAGATGGGGGCAGAACTCAAATTTTATACAGAGGCTTATGCTGCAGTCAATTCTCTCAAGCATCAATTATTTCCTCCACACTGCAGGAGTAGAACGTATATTTTACACTTAAAATATTTGTATCTCCTTGCATGTCCATTACACAGATACGTCCTTTATAAGATCATGAGTCCATTTAATTTATTCCTTCCCTTGTGTATTTGCAGATTTCACAGAAAAAGCCTTGCATTTGGAAGCAGCACTTCTATCACAGTCTAGACAAGATGGTCCAGCACCCTGTCCATCTGAATCTTAAAAGTATCCAATGATGAAGAGTGTTTGGAGACAACAGATCACTGGTAAAAATAGTGACGCTTACTCTTGACTGACAGCATGTTCTTTGGATGGAGCTCCCGGACAAACCAAAGCTTTCACACTGATATGAGTATTGGTGCAAATTACTTGGGAAGTCACTGCCTGCTTTTCATCATGTCAGATGAATCCCAGCTGAGATATAAAGAAATTGGTCCAATACATACCACTAACACATAATAAATTTTGTCTCTCAACGTGTGAGATACAAAATCTGTTTCCTCCTATCCTTCCTCCTACCTCTTCTTTTTTTTCCTGTAATTGTTTCCCAGTATATTTTTTATCACTTTCTCACTTTTTCCAAGCATCCCTTTTCCTAAATTCCTATTTTCAGCTTATTCAATATGTAATTTTTTGTCCTTTTGGCACTATTTCCTTTGTCTTCTAAGAATGCCCCAAGCAACAAGAGCAAGTCATTCATTAAAAGCAAAAGTGAGCATTAGTGCTCAAGGATCTCTCAGAGGTATGGCAGAGAATATTTTAACTCTAAGTAAACTTAAAGTTGGATAAACACTGCTTAATAATACTATTTGGTCCACTGTGGTCCTTCTGCCCACAACATAGAAATTACAGCCTCTTTCCTAATGTGAATAATTTGCAACTGCCTTGTATAATAAGCGAAAATCTTCAAAACTTGTCATAAATGACACCATGGCTTTTGTAAATATTTCTATTTTTTGAATAAGCAGGGTCATACTGGTCAGCACAATCCCCATTCTGAATTTATCACAGCCTAAAGCAAAACAACCAGTTGCTGTGATAATGTCTTATTCATATTAGTATTCCCAACAGCTTAAGTTTGTCCTAGATAGTGAACCCACAGGACATTTTGTGATTAAACTTGTTCTTACCCACACAAACTTTTACTGATAATCTCCCTCTGCTCTTCTCATTTTGCCAAGATGCTGCATGCCTTCACCCAGCAGCAGATGAGTTTTGGCTATCACTAGCACAAATGCAGCTTTCTGATAGATAAGACATTGATAAAGACAATTTCATGAGGGAGAGGAATGAAACAGTTCATCCTTACAATGGCTCAGTATTCCACAGAGGGCACATTCTGTTACTTCAACAACTCTCCGTGGTGCTTCAGTTGACATTAATTTGAATGCCCTTGAATCAGAACATGCCCTGCAAGGTGTAAGATTAAGTACAAGGAGATGATCATCTTAAGGCAGTCACTATCTGTTAAAACGTATAAAATGTTGCCTTTTTCATTAATAGTTTTCATTATTCAAGCTGCCTGTGTATTATTTGGACTTTACTTCACTTGGAAAAATGAAATTGAGGAACAGTTGCATTTTTGTTGGTTTCATTTTCTGAATCTCATGCACTAATATCAAATCCCTGTAACAACTCTACTGCAGGCATTACCATTCAAAAATAACTAATATTTGAAGCTATGATTCTATTTGAAGATAATTAATGAGAAAAAAATCCAGCTTCCTTGTTAAAAATCCAGCAGACAGGTACATTCAGAAATGCTGATGGCACTGAAAATGAGTCAAACCTTTAAGAGCCTGGAGGGAGACAGCTAGAGAAGAGAAAAGTGGAAAGGAAAGTTTAGATGAAAAATGGCCAAAATTGTGGGAAGATGAAAATAAATGGGCTCTCTCACATAAGGAGAAAGCCCAGAGGAGCGAAGCTAGACACTTGTTAGCTTCACATCACATCATATCACATCACACTGATGATGAGATATGTTGAGTATTGTATGTCATTCTCCAAAAGAAAGCAGGTATTTCCTTTTAGCTCTATCATTTTTATCTTTCCATATTCCTTTTCTGGCATAAAAACTTATTTTTGAGAAATGTTTTTCTTACAGTAAGTCATGTTTCAGTCAAATTTTGCTTTGTATTCTAAAAGAGTGCAAAAGTGTATCTTACTTCCTCTCCCCATTACAAGCTTAAAGTGAATTAAAGCTGTCATTAATTTTTAAAAGCTACTAGACATGCATATCAAGAGAACCAAAACAGAAAACACATCTAATATACAGCTCAACTGAAGACAATTTCCATAAAAATATCATCTGGGTATTTCATATTACTTGCATGACAGGGATTCAGATCATATTTCCCCAATTTTTGTATAGACACTTTGCTGTTACTGCTAACTATACCTGTAAGAAAAAGCATTAGGCTTTAAACTCTCTTTATGCTTCAATACCTACATTAATGATCCATAAACCAAATAATTCCTCAACAGCAGCTGTGCAAATCCACTGTGTCTACATCATGACCTCAGTTTTGTTTAGCCTGAACAGTCCTGCATGGTGGTTGCACAGGTAGCCAAGAGCCTGCTCAGTGTTTGTCACTGATGATGTATGTGTTATGGAAAAACAGTTTGACTTTCGGACCTCTAACAGACTAGAGCTGGAGGGGTGACACTGGTATGTAGAGGGAAAAGCCTAAATTATAACTTGGGGGGGCTGGATCTGAAAAGTAGTTAGAAGTATCACAACACCACTTTGGTGGCCGTGTCCCTTGTTGGATAATCATAATGACTACACATTTTTTCCCAAAACTTTAATGAACTGCAAAGATAGATTTACAATCGAGCTGATAGCACAGTCAAATACAAAAGTTCCCTATCCCCAGCGCAAATGATCTGGTATCCTACGTGAAAGGCTACACACCCTAAAACATAAAAAAAAGCTGGGACATTAGGGAAAGAGGAAAAACCAGGTACAATCCAACAGAGAACACATGGCAGTGAACCTCTTCTAGCAAGCAAAAGATACATTCTGAAGCATTAGAAGTCAAGCAAATGGTGGGATTGCACTGTGTCTTTCAAACAACTTGTTGGTAAGGCTACTATTCTACACTGGCATCACAGTTTATAAGAAATCTAGCTGTACAGCAAGAAACATCTTTTCAAAGAGAAGAAGTTTCCCCTGTTTTTGATTGACTGTTTTGCAAGGTTTTTCATTAACTGTCCAACCATCCTCTGCTTACCCAGCTGCCTTGAGCTGAACACCTTTCCCAGCAATATCTTCTTACACACACTGCACCCAAGAAGCTTCATTTTTAAATAACTGGGAAAAAAGTCTTAACACTCCAGAGTCACAATCACTGTGGAGGATAGCAAAGCGTGTTTTTCTTCTCCCTAAAACGCAAGTTATCCTGTAGCCTTTCTCAGGTGAATGTGCAACTGCAATTTGAGATACGAAGAAAAGAAAGGCACCAAACAGCCTTTGGCTTACCAGAAGCAGCTGGTCTCCATCAATTCGTTGTCACTTAGGCATCAGAGAGGTACAATGGAGACCACAGCAGGGAGGTGTAAGGGGGACTGACCAAATTACCTCCTGGGAGTTGGTAACTAGAGAAGACGTGCCCTGGAGGTTCATACCCAGCCCCAAGTAATTTCAGCAAAGGCAAAAGTACCAGTTAGGTCAGAGCAGGCATCTTAGGGAGGGATTCGCGAAGCCCTGAACGTTCCTTCTCCCGAGATCCCAGGCATTAAGCGTTTGCTTACTGTCCCCATAGACACACATACACATTTGCCCACGACTACACGGGTGCGTTCACCTCCCGCAAGCGGGCAGGCAGCTCCCCCCTCCCCGCCCCACACCAAGTTGCCAGACTTGCTGCCCAAAGGAGAGGGGACGAGACCCCAAATTAACTCAGAGAAGCAGCCTCGCGTCCCCGCGCTGCCCGCGCCCTACCGCCTGTGGAGCTGGCCTCCTCCAGCTGCGCCGAGATGCTCTCCACTCTCCTCACGTCCATGCTGGGAGGCGGGCTGCCCCGGGGCCGCTGCCGCCGCGGGGCTGAGCCGGCACCTGCGCCCCGGACCGGCCCGGGAGCGGGGCGGCCGCGGGGACAGCCCCGAGGCAGAGTCCGGCAGGGCCGGCCGCCCTCCCGCTCTGCTGTGCGGCCGCACGCAGGTGGCTCCCGCAGCACCTGTTAGCCGCAGGCTGCCCGGGACACGGACCGGCTCTTAGCACAGGGGAGCTCCCATCGCAGCTGCGCTCCCCGCACACCCCTGTCAGGCTAGCACAGGCTGCGAGCACTCCCTAAGCCCCAGGGTATATTTTGGAAGGTATTGGAAAGGTCGTTTTAAGACACCTTCATAACACCTCTAATTTATAAAAGCCTACTATGACACATGACATACCATTAGAAAATGCTTCAATAATGATAGTTCTCCCAGTTCAATTTTACACAGTTAATTTTTCAGTCTTTACGATGTCTTCTATTCCTGCACGAATAATGACGTTTTTCAGAAATCGCAGTTCTTCTTCTCATTGTGTTCATCCCCAAAAAATTACAGTAATTTTTTTCAAGGCACATAAGGGTTATAGGCTTAGCTACCTAATACCTTAAATATTATTTTTGACATCTTATTTCTTTTTATTCTTTGGAACTTGTATTATTAAGATTCTTCTGAGCTGAAAGATAAAGGAGTAATTCCTATGCCACATTGCCAACTAATGCTTTAGGAAAGGACTAATATCTCCTTTTACTTCATGGGACAAACTTATGTCTGTTTCAACCCCAAAACGATGGAATGATTGAAGTTTTGAATGGACAGAGACACCACAGTGTAGTGTAACACTTGCCAAGAACAACACCACGTTGAGTAGCTTTTGCCAAGCGTTATTTTTTGATAAAAATACATTCACTGATGGAGGTTTAAGTAAGACTGTGGAGAAACAGGACTCAGAATACTGTATTTGTCATATACTCTCAAAATATTTCCCTTCTATAAGGTGAATCCTCAAGTAGCCAGGATATGGTTCTTCTTATCAAAGAAATTCAAAGTAGTGAGAACAGAGACCAGGATTTTATCTCATTATCAGGATTTGAGCTTACTTTGAAGGTAACCTTACAGAAAACTCTAATTTATCACAATTTTTCAGGAGCCCTTGTGGTTACATCTAGACAGTTTTCAGCGTGAGGCAATTCAGATTTACAATTGTCACTTCCCTTTGCTCCACACCAACATTGTATCAGAGCTCTGTCAGTTACCAAAACACTCTAAATATATGGGAGCAGCTGGTCATAACAGAGTGAACTAAGGCAGGAAGGGCAGTAATACATCAAGAATACCTATACATTCATCTTGTGTTTTAGAATGAATTACAGGTATACAGCACAACGCAGAACGGAAGCGCCAGAAGTGCCTACCAGGTTTTTACAGATAAGATAGTACATGTCAACTCAAAGATTAATTGTGTCTGAGGCAAAGAAAAAAGAAAGTGACCCAAATAAACTGAACCGTCTCCATGAATCTGCATGTTTCCCTCAATCTCACCTGCTTTATTTTTATGCTTGCTCTCCTTGTTTCCATCCACTTGCTCTTTGTCTCCTCTTCTTCTTTATGGGCCTTGCTCCAAGTAATTGCCTCTGCATACTCTTTCCTTTTTCTTCTCTTGAGTTTTAAATACTTCCCTTAGAAAAACTTGTGTCATTTTGATGTTCTATGTAAACCAAAATGTGCATGTCAGAATGTGGCGTTTTTCCAAATTTGCTTTAAAGGGCAAATTCTTTATTGTTTACCAAACCTTATTAAGTTTCCTCCAATTAGCATGTCAAGCCCCTGTATCTGGTCTATATAACATTCAGTAAAAATTGACATCAACTGTGATTTCATCCCATCTATATAATTACATTTCAACATATAATTGTATTTCTACAAATATAGACTTTCATTCTAGTTTCTACTTTTCAGAACCTATATAACCACTTCCTTTCTTCCTCATTTATTTCAAATGGGTTTTTTGGAGCTAAATACTAATAATACCTTGAGCATGTATTTAGTGCTACATGTATAGCTGAAGATTTCTTTCAGACCCTTGTGATAAAATTTTAATTTCTTCTTCTTGAAATAGTTGATGTAGTTTCCATCTAATTTTTAAATTAGAATCTGAATCAGCATGTTCCTGTTTGCCTCAACTGTAAACTAATTGGAAAGACTTAACCTAATTATGATTTAGTGTGTCCAAATTAAGTTCAAATTTCCACATCTGTTTAAAATGTGTAATATGTAAAATTAAGTGTTAGATCATGAAGCTAAAATAATGATCAAGGAGGCATTTTCTTCCAAAAGAGAAAATCAAATCATTGGTGAGTAAAAAATAACCAAGAGGATTTCTAGTGGTAGCATGTTCCTAACAGGGAGCATTTGGTTTTTTTCTACCTATTTGTGTGGATGAGAAAAGGCTCAGACCCAGAAAATGTACAGCAATACACAAATATTCAGTCCTTTCAGTTTGTTCTGCTCCCCCGCTGGTCTTGGGGCATCTGCAAAGGGTTAATACAGTAGTTCAGCCACCCAAATGGTATTAGCACTAAGGAACTGAATAATTTATAATTAAAAATTCGAATAGAATAAATATAAGCCACAAAATATCCAACATGTCCGTGTTATTTTCTAGGCATCCAGAGAAGCCATTTATTTTTGCAGTGCTTCCTCTGCTAGAGAATGGCTCTCCAGGTGGGAGCTTTCTTGATGCCCAGAAGAATTCATCATTAGGTTATACTTTGTGACTGCATGTCACTCACAATGTTTTTCACAAGGAAAAAAGAAACCAAACAGCTAAATCAGTCTGTCACTTACTTCTAGGAAAAATATTCTTCCTTCTCCAAAAAGTAATAAAAGTTTATTTTGCTATTTTTTTATTCAGAAATGAGAAAGAATTCTGTTCTTCACTCTATGATACATTTTAAGAGTATTTTTGTACTCAGAAGTGTATTTTATTTCATTTTGGAGTCATTCAGTGTAATAACATATGCTAAAAAAAATTTATGTGTATTCTGTATCACAAAACATGAATATTAATTTGGCTGTACTCAAATACTCAGCATCTGTGATAAAGTACTTGATAAAAATGAGAAGTGTCTGACACCTCTGGGAGCCCTCTGGCCCCCTGTTGTGGGGTGTGCACTGGGTGTCAATGCCAAGCTGCTGTTGGTGGCATGGTTGCAGGGTGGCCTCTGTGCCTGGGGTTGCCCTGTGCCAGGCAGCTGGTTCCAGAAAATTCCCCAGCAGATCCCCCACATGGCACAGCTGAGCCCATCAGCTGACTGGGTGGCACCTCAAGGGACACATGTCTAAGGAAGGGCCCAAACTGCTGAGGAGGGGGGAAATGAGAGAGGCAGAGGGGCTCCATGGTGGAGCCCTCCCAAAGGAGCGGAGGCCCACGGAGGACCCAGGCCGGAGGACATACACCATGAAAGAACTCGATGCCCATGGATAAACCCATGCCAGAACAGAGGAAACAAGAATGAAGGAGCAGCTCTTCAAAGGAGAGTGTTCACAACCTGTAGTATGAACAAAGAAGGGAAAGAAGTGACTGGAGGGAATTTGAGCCTGGAAAGCGGAAAAAGTGTGGGTTTTTGATTAAAAGTTTTTCTTCTTTCCTTTCCAATATCCAAGTCATTAATTAAAGTTGTCAACAAATTAAGCTAAACTCTCCAAGTCTGTTTTGGCCATGCCAGTAACTGCTGAACAATTTTTCTCTCTTCATTTTGACCCACATGTTCTTCTGATTTTCTCCTGTTTCCATAGGTGGGGGGGTAAGCAAGCAGGTCTGCAGGTATTTGGCTGCCAGCTGGGGTTGACCCAGCACAGGGGAGATATGGGAGAATTCAAAATACAAAATGAGACTGTAAGCATAGGAAAGGTGGCACAGAGTACCAACAAACTACATGTCCCTAAAACAGTGGAGCTTCAAAATTCAAGATTTCCTACTAACAGTAGGTGCTTTCAGAAAGAGTAATCTTGAATATTCTGATTTTTCTGCCTATTAAACCTTAACAAGGACAAATCTTCAAAGGAATATTGTGCACCGTGTATCCTCATCCTCATACCGAAATAAATGTCAAGCAACAATGAAGGCCAGCCCTTGAACTTGTCAAAAATTGACTTTTAGTATTACCAGAACTTGTTACTAAATAGGTGAGAAGAAAAGGTGAGAGTCTTCTTTCCTTGAAACTCAATTTTTTTTATATAACAACATTTCGTAATAAGCTCTGGGAGAATTGCAAGCAATTTGATTTACTGTAAATGAGTAACACATCAGAATTTATATGTAGTAACAAAAAAAAAAGAAGATAACAACATTATTTAGCAACATTATAAAAGAAGATAAAAACATTATTTATTCCAATTTTAATAGTGTCTCCATAAGTAAAACAGCCAAGATATGGATTGATTTCTTTGTCAGGGCATTAATAAAAATCTCAGGGCGGTAGGGGCTCACCCTTCAGTCACTGTCAGTGGGAAATACGTACCTTTCTGTTCCTTCAGAACTAAGATCCTAAGATCCAGCTTTTTTTTTTTCCCCTCTGCTTTTCTACTGTTGCATCTCATTTTGCTGGCTTCACTTCAGTGTGCTGCAGGTGACGGGAGTGGCTTCATTCCTAAATGCCAGTATTTAGACATTTGAGATTTGATTTGTGAGATTCTTGTGGTTTTATATCTCATTTCAACTGTGATTCATGGTTTATAATAGCCACACTGCAGACCTTTTAGAAGAAAGTCATTACAAACTAAGGCAAGGTTATATTAAAAAAAACACATGTAATATTCAACACAACTTTGAGGTACTGCTTGAAGACTTTCTTGGCATAATCTGTATCATTTAATCTAAATTGTTGTCGAATTGTTTGTTGTCATTATTAGACTGTCACTAAAGTTATCTCATTAGTAAACCTGAGTCAATAGAAGGTTTTATATTTACATCAACTTTGTGTAAAAAAAAATAGCTTTGTAGTTTTTAAGAATAGAAGAATATTGGGAGCAAATTCACCTGCTGCTGAAATGTAGCTGCCTTCAGAGGACACAGATGAAAAACAATGCATTAGACAGGTGTAGGATGAAGAAAAATACTGGGTAATTACACTGCATCTAACCTATGTTCTTGAGGGGAGAATCTATAGTATTTTATATAAAATAGATCATAGGCTTTGCAATCTTATGTGAAATACCTGCTTAGTGATCTGTCCTAGGCTCAGAAAAGACAGAAAAAAAGAAAAACCTAAACAAAAAAATAGCAACAAAACCCTCTGATCTGACCCTGGTGCAGGAGACTGCCCAGACTGAGGCAGTTTATGGCAGAATGATTTCTCAACACTTTTTCTGGCAGTTTTACATTCAGCTGTATGTTGGCTTCCTACTGCTTTTCGTCCTCTATTCTCATCAGATAATTCTGCACTCTGCTCCAGTAAATCCTTCTCCCCATCCACTTCTCTGTCTCCTCTACATTTCCTTATCCCTTTCCTATTTACCTCTCACATCGTTTCTCATGAAAAACTGAGTAACAGCAGAAAGGATAATGGCTTTTATGTTCAGCTAGTGAGATCAGAGAGCAGTAGTGCTCTGCACAGCCAACGACGTGATCTAACTGAATAGTTTTTCACATTTTCCATTTTTAAATCCACATCCACAGAGTTTTCAGATGATAGGGCTTTAAGAACAAAAGTCTAGGGAGTCCTAGCTAACTCAAAACCCAGGCCATAAAGTATCAAACAATAATTAATAATACAAAGTTAAAAAATTTTAGAATGTTTTAAAGCATTTTGTTCCTACAATATTTCCTCTAGATTTATGGCACTAATGATTCATTTATGGATATATGGAAAGACAGTAATCTCATCTTTTGTTCATGCATCTAAATACAGAGATAAAGGCCAAATTCTCTCTTCAATGGCAATGATATTCTTTTTTCAATGAGCCCAATCTATATGGGGAGACCAAAAGAGCTCGTTCGTCCTCATATAAAAAAGTCCAAGAGGGATATGGTTGCTATATAAATACATCAGATGGGTTAAAAAAAAAGTGAAAGGATAAAAAAGCTCTTTCAGCTAAATGTCAATGCGGGAGGCAGAACAAATTTTATAATCTATAAATTTAGGTTGTATATTTAATGAAAGTTGCTAAGCATTAAAGAATTCGAGTACAGGAATGCCCTTCCAAAATGAAAGGGAGGAAAGGCAAAATAAATGTTTTAAGGCAAAGCCTGATAACTCTGATGGGATGCCTGTGATAACAGAGAGCTCTAGGAATATAAATCATGTATATATGATTTCCTTTCGTTAACAAGTAAAGCTCTTGAATAGAAGACCAAATTCATAATACAGCATGAGTCACAGGAAAAAGGCTACAATACTTACGCAGAGATTACATAACACTATATATATAATAATAAGAGCCTCTACAGTCTACGTTTATCCCTGTATATAATATTATGAAAACTTGCAGGACATGACAGAGATCTTTTACATTTAAACGGTTGCTCCAAGGAAGACAGTGATCAATTGCTCTCTATGGCCAATGGCAGCACTACAGAAGAAACGCACTTAGGTAACAGCAAAGAAGTAGTCAAAATTTAGGGTAAAATTTCTGACCTCTAAGGTAGGTAAATACTAGAACAGTTTTATGAAGAGGTCAGTGGAATATTCATCATTAAAGTGTTTGTTTTAGCTGCTCTATAGATGACTGCTGAAGACAGTCTAGAGTTTTTGATCCTGTCACAGCACAACATTACTATAAATCTTGAGGTATGTTCTCTCCATATATATCCTTATAGCTGTATGATTAAAAGAATAGTATTGATTTAAGTGAGAAGGGAATTTGGCCAGCAGTGACCCTACTTTCTCAGCTCTCCGTCCCCATTTCTCCTACAGAACTACTGCTCCTAAATTGTGCAGGTTTTATTCTATGAAACAGAGATATATTTCCTGATTATTTTCTAAGATGCTTTGTTTCTTAATTTGCATACCTGAGTATTCTGTTGTCATGGAAATCTCTTTTCTGAAGCCCTTGAAGACCAGCTCTCCTGCTTCAATTCTGTTTCAAATTTTCTGCATCAACTAATTTTAATTCTTAGCCCAAGTTTTTCATATATTGTCATCCCATCTAAATGGCACAGTCCTACAATTTCGTGGATCAAAACCTTATCCATAGGAATAAAAGCTTCACTTCAAACGAGGGTCCTAAGTCTAGTACAAAGGCATTTTTTGACTCATTTTATTTGTTAGCTATTTTTAATTCTTTCACTGAAGGACCATCCACATTGATAGATGTTTAGCAGCTCAACAAACAAGAAAGAAATTATTTAAAAAGGATATAGCTGTAATGAAATTCAAATAGAATTGTTTGAATAGTCACAGTATAAATATCTTGTCTACATCTGTCTTCTTACATTGGTGGAGGGAGTCTTACAATCTGTCTTGAAAGTTGAAATACTCGATTAAGGACAAAAATTAATCACATCAGCTTTCCCTCCATATAAAAACTAACCTACCAGTCTCTTATTTTTCATCAGCCAAAGTATATTCAGATGTCTTCACTGATCACAGGTAAAAATATTGAAGAGATTCATGAAGGTCAGGCTAGGACATTCATGGTTGGTAATGAATTTATTCTATTCAATATTCTTGAAAACTTGAGAAGAGCGTCTTTCAAAAAAAAATGCTTCATATGCCTACAGGAAATTAGCAGCGGTATGGAGAATCTGGCCACCAAACTAACAAGCTTTAGTTTCTGGAGGGATTTTAGAAGATAATTCATGCCAAGTTCATCATATGGTCAATGGAAGTTCTACATCAAAAAGAAATAGCCTCTGAGCACCAAAGAAAGCTGCTTTTGCAGCTTAACATTCAAGAAGCTGCTACAGTCAACCTTACAGCCAATGACCTAAGCCAGCTAAGGGCAAATATACATCCTGGATTAAAGCTGCAGAAATACATCTACCTTACTGTCCAGTTGTTTCAGCAGTTAGCTCACACAATGTCATCTTGATTTTCAGCCAAATTGCATTTATTTGTGTCACGGCTCCTGCCAAAAGAGAACAATGTAATCTTCTTTCATCAGGATTTGGAAACACAGATATAAAGCTGTGTGTTATCTTCATGCTGAAGCAGAACCTGTTTGCTTATTTTTTTCTACAGCCTCCCATAGGTGTATACAACTTGATTAATAATGACTGAAGTAGAGTATAAAGTAGTGTTACTGATCATATTTTTATTTATTATTAAATCTTTAAGGCAGGCTTTAGTCTCTTAACTGCTGTCATGAGCTTTTGCATCCGATTTGATCCACTGGACTAAGCTAAAAGCCAGAATTCTCTTTCTTAATAACTTTGTTTCTTTTCTGTAGAATTCTAACTGCTGCAGATCAAGTCAGTGCAATGGTAATAGATACTTAACTTTGTTTTCATAATTAAAAAAAAATCAGTATGGCAAAATTTGACTCAAGAGTGTGAGTCTGTATGTTCTGAAATTGAAGCTATTATCCTGCAGCACACTAGTAAGTCAGTATAAATTTTTGTACTTTTGAAGTTGTACTTCTTAGTCTTCCCGTTTTAAGCACTTTATTCCTCCATTACATGTATTTTACAGGCTACCATCAGTTTGCTTACCCTATAGCACCAAATTCTTACTCAGGTTACCTTTTCTGGCTTTCAGTAATTATATATGCATTGTATTTTTCCTTGGTTTGGATCTTAAAAATAAAAAGTTAAATTCTCAAATATGCTATTCCTGCCCCAATGTGTTCATTTATAAATTAATGCTGAATGTCAAACAACTAATACAAACATTATGAATTTAGTACCAGGTATTGCCATTCTGAACATCCAAAACCATGAGGTTATTACCTCCTTTCTATCAACAACGTGTGGCAGTGTCTGAAATACTGTAAGCCTGAAACTCATTTTTGTTTCCACTTGGACATCCTTATTGCACAAAGAAATCATGTTCACGTACTTTCATGCTCTTCTCAGCAACTGTAACAGATAGCAACCTTCATTTTGAATAAGTAAAAGACAAAATTGATCTGAATATAAAGATGTTGCTGGAAGAAAGAGTATCTTGACCTCTATGATACACTTTATGAGAATACTAACTGTGGCACTGCTTTCTGCTTTTGAGATTTGAGAGATGCAGTTCATTAGCATCTATGAATCTTTACATTTCCACAAGATATGGAAAAGAGAAGCAATTACCGGGTCACAGGCTACATTATTATGCATGGGAATCCTAGTTTTTCTTCCTACAATGTTGAGCTGACTGAATTGCATGTACAAAGTACAGTTGTAGGTGGTGCTGAAGAAAATAAATTTATTGCCAAGAGTTAGCTTGGAAGATCCAGTAAATATAGACTTCCCTCACTGCTTCTTGTTTTGGGAGGTCTCTACAAAGAAGGTTCATAGGTCCCATTCTCTATCAGTTACACAACTTAGATCAGCTCCCCAACTCCGGATTCACTGCTATTTTGGTGTAAGAATCAAACTTGATCCTAAATTGACAGCTTTAGCTCTTAGGCCTCCTTTGATCTTGGAAATACCAGGGCTTGATGATCTCAGATTCACACCACTCCGTATCAGGTCTTTCTTTATAGTGGTCACACAGAATAAGTACATCTGCATTTTCCTACCTGAGAATATTGGGGTAGAGGAGCAGATTATGCAGCAAAGTGATTGCTTTTCTGCAACACAATTCCCATTTAACTATTACAGAGGCAGATTTGTATAGTAAATGATTCATTGAGTCAGTTGAGTGACCAATTACTTTCAGCCTAGGCTAGTTCCAGCAAGATAAGGGCATATATAGACTGAAGAAATGCAAAGGATCCAAGACAATAATTCCCAGAAGTGGAACAGACCCTGGTAGGAGCAAGGGTCAGGAAGCCAGAAGACCATAAGAAAACTTAGGAAACCAGAGCTAGGAAAGGACCACAGCAATTTTCCAATTCCTGAAATCATGTTTAAAGGTTATGTGAACAATCTAATTAACTAATCAGAATTATTAAAGAAGAGCTAATTCTTTGCCCTTTGAACAGGTAATACAAAAGCAGACAGCCTTAGCTACTGACAACTTTCCAGTATTTCTATGCTCTACTACTCCCAACTTCTAAGGGAAGCTAACATGGAAAGAGAATCCTTACTTTCAGCTCTACTCTGGCTTTGAGGTATGTCAGCAAGAAGCAGACCACAAAGACAGTTCACTTCTGTTGCACTTCTCTCCCACTAAGGTTAAAACACTCTGGCTTCATGTCCAGAGGAACCAGCAAGAAAACCCTCAGGGTCAAGAGGGAGTATGGATGACCATATATATTCCAAGTGGTTCTTTAGTAGGCCTTGATCCATGCAGCTAGGGCTACCGCAGGATATAGGGGAAATATTAACTGGTTTATTAGCATAAAACTTAATGTTTGTTACTTCATGGTATTCTTTTCTCATTTGAGCCTGAAGGCACATGATTAGTCATCACATCTCCTTGTCACATAAAGTACCTCAGTTCTGTCACAAAAGTAACAACCAGTCTGTAGAAAAAGCAAGTATTTCTCCATAAAGCAGACTTCGGGACTTCTGAGTACCACACAACAAAGTCTGTTTTAGGAGTGATAATGATATAAAGAAAACACTGCCGCTCACTTGTTAGGGATGACCTGATCTAAACTACCTACTCTATATGACTTTTTTTTCTTTAAATGGAGAGACGTTATGACTGAACTATTGAATCAGAAATTAAATTACTGGTTTGTGTTCTTTAAAATTTGTTAGAACATTTCGTCTCCTCAATCCTATTTTAACAGGAGAAACAGAAGGACAGATTACAGAATAAATAACTTTTTAGATGGCATATGCATAAATTTAATACTGTTAGGGCACAAACTGACAGACAAAATGGAATCAGAAATGGAGATGGGAAGCTGCTATCATGGCCATGGCAAGTAAGGTCAGGAAAAGGGGAAGAAATTGATTCCACAATGTCAAAGGTCTATGCAGCAAATGCTGCCAGGCACTGTGCCAAATTCCAGAAAAGCAAAGATTAGATGGAGAGATCAGGACAAGCACCAGGCAAGAGAATTGTGCAAGACATAAATTTAGCTAGTGAGCATGTTTTATAAACAAAGGCAACCTGTGTAATCGGCTTGAAAATCGGGCAAGTTGGTGGTAAACTAGTAACTAGGCTCTCAGGTCCATCTTCAGCTGCCAGGATTTATCAAGCTTTCATCCTCCTGTGGTACTGACTGACTGGCAAAGACCAAAAGGCTGTCTGGCCACATGGATCTTGATGTATTGACAGAGTTTATCAACAAAACAGTAGAAGAGCAGCCCATGAGCTCATTCTGGCTACATAGCACCATAGATTTAAAGCCACAAAACTGCTTCAAAGTATACACCTACCACAGGGCCTACCTGACACCTCAGCTGGCGATACAGCTGTTACAATCCTTCTGCACGGCACCACCCTGTACCACACCGAGCTCGACTACCATTTCTTGCATTCTGGTTACTAAACCACTAGAAAACAAGTGCTATAATGATCAGAAGAAAAGTAAGAATTCTTGGATATGTGCAAACTTCTACTTAACTTAGACACCTAAGAAGAGAGACAATAGTTTTTGTAATTTATTCCTATGTTACAATTTATTATTCAAAACAATGAATTTGTAAGATACATAATTGGAAGACTATATTTTATAAATTGACATTATCAAGAGCTCCTGATGTTTTATTCTTTAACCTTTCTTATATATTACAATATTCTAAAATTCTTGTGTTAGGATTCTAACTATATTAAATCTTCGCTTGGAAGTTACAGCCTTGGTATTTTTATGATAGCTGACTGACAGGTATGAAACTTTGCCAACAACAGCAAGGAATGACAGAATATGCTGGAAGGTGCTTTTTCTAGTTGTTTGGATTTTTTTATTCACATTCAGGGACAGGTTCTCAGTCGACTTTCATACTGTGATTACAACAGAAGAAACACAGAGCATCATCACCTGCCATAGTACTGTCATTAAACTAAAGTCACAAAACCTGAAAATCACGGGGGAAATAGTCTAGACTAGACAATGGAAAAAACGCAATGGTTGAAAAGAAGAGTATTTCCTAATATCACTCCCTGAACCTCAAACACTAGTTAGGTAGCTAGTATAAATTCCAAGCTTTTTACCTGAGTAGCAAATAATGCATTAACTTTCTCATTCAGGAAATTTCCAGCTCTTCAGCTGCTTCCAACCAGTCGATGACACTCATCTACTAATTAGCCTTCATCCAATGCCCAGCTTTGACCACATATTTCATAATTCAATTGTATCTTAGGTGGCAGATGGTGGCTGTATTTCACTAATAAATAAAAAATGTCAGGTCCCTGGATGCATAACCTTGAGAAACAATTTTAAAAAAATTAGAAGGAACTCTAGCTCACAGTCATTCCATCTCCAAAAGACTGCAGCATTTCAAAAATGCATGAGACAGACAACAGATCTTAAAAAATAGCATGAAACTTATTATTTGTTGTTTAGCAAGATTGTCAAACATAAAAGCACAGGTGTCAGAATACTGCCTGAGGGGGAAGTTTTGATGCAGCCTCCTGAAGGGAAGACCTAATAGTGTCCATCAATTACTGAGCCAGAGATCCACACTGCACTTTCCAGTCAGTTCAGAGAAGGCAATATGAACTCTTTGAAAAATTACTTTATGCTAAGAGCAGATTCAGTATGTGTTTCTTTAAGATATGCCTCTGTGCCACAGAAACATACAGCATAAGCTAAGTCCATGAACATAAATCACTATCCAGCAAGAAAAATCTTCATTAACATCATATCTGAGAGTCAAAAAATAACCAGAAAATAAACCATAAGTTCAATATAAAATATTTCCTCTTAAACAGCATTTTTCTATGAGAAAAAATTCTCTAACTGCTAATAGAGCTAATAAAAATGCAGGTGTTACTGTTTTTATACCATGAAAGATATTCAGTGAAACTTGTTATCTTCATATTAATCTTACAGGCCCCAAGATTAACTACATCTGTGTTTCTTAAAAAATATGAATGCAGATTTTTTTTTTGCCTCAAGTTTTATAGGTCTGTCACTGAAAAGGAAGCTAAAAACCCCCTTTGGTTTCAGTGCTCAAACGCTGTTTTAGGCATTTTACATAGTACTAAGAAAAAGCAGCATAGATATTAATCTCAATTCAGCTACAGCCACAGGTAATGTGTTGCCATAACTGCCTGCAACATGCTGATTCAAACTTGGAACATCATTATAATTGTGCATTATCATGTATTTCTGAAGAAACTGAATTCTGGAATAGGTGTAAAAGTTTAACAACCCATGAAGTCACATATACATTAACACATAGAAAAGAGTGCAGTAAAATCTCCATTTATTTCAGATGTATCAGTAATAGGCATTGAAATTACAATTTTAGGTCTAAATGCATTGGAAATTACATCTCGGTAACAGTAATACCCAAATAACCAAAATCATTGCTTTTTTCCCTCTGAATATTACTTTTTACCTGGATTACTCCCTATCAAAATATTTTTTTATTAATGCATCAGAATTAAACAGAAACCGTGCTTATATTTGCATATCTGACTAATTAGGTCCTCTGACTTATAAAATTGTCATCTAACAGTGCTACAGTTTCAATCTGGACTCATTTACTAATTTCTATAGTGAACCCTGACAAGCCTTACCTGCTGTGTTTCCTTATCTGTGAAATGAAGCTAATTCAAATGTAAGCAGAAAAAGAGTTATAAATTCTTATTGGAACATTCCTGTTGGATGTTTTTGAATATATAGAGAGCAACATGAGACAAAAAAAGGTTGTTGGCCTTCTGGAGCGGAGCACAGAGGATATGTCACAAAATGACAGTAAGGCAAAGCCAGTATACTGTTTCAAAATAAATTGCTTTTAACACTGTTTTGTTATTCACATCATGCAATAAGAACCAATTATTTGTTTCCTATGAAAGCAGAAGTCCTTCTTCAAGTAGATGAATGGGCTTGCCTAAACTCTGTAAGTTTTGACTCAGTATTGAGAAAAAAACAAAACAGAATGAAGCAATCATTTTTACTTTTAGTACTCTGGTTCAGGCCAACAAAAAGAAAATGAATGAAATCAACCTGTTATACTGAAAATACCTCTTGAAAGGAAAACATGATCCAGCTGCTTATCACCATAGAGAAAATTTTAAGGCATTTCTATTAACTTGAATGTTTTTTGAAGTAACCAGAAGATAGTGCAAAAACTATCAAAATATCTATGTATTCATTTATTCTGTGTTTGGAGAAAGAATACTAAGTTTTTGTTCTAGCTCAAGGAAAAATAATTTTCCAGAGGGAGTCTAAGGTGTAAACAGAAAAATTCCACTTCCATGGAGTTTTGAACTATGGTGAGAAAGAGTGGAAATTCTGAATGGTTGCATGGGATTGATTGTTTTCCTGCACATCAATACACAGGAGTGAGATCAAAAATAAACAGCACAGACTGATGACTCTGTCACAGTATGGAATACTGGTCAATAAAGGAAAATTAGAATAAAAGCAGAGACATCTGTACACACAAGGCAGCAGTATCCATGTTCCTTCTCTGTGAATGAGCTATAACTCTACCTAACTTCACGTGTGACTATCGGCTAGAATGTGTGCACTTTTCAAATGCAAGTGCAGATAAACCAGTTTCATTTGCAGCTCTGCTCATGAAATAGGTAATTTGATATTATGTCACTGCTTCAGGGACTTAGGCTATTTTTACTTTGTTTCAATGCAAGAATCACACTCTTTAAAGTTTATAGACCCATAGAATAGTTTGAGTTAGAAGGGGCCTTTTAAAGACCATCTAGTCCATCCCTGCACTGAGGAGGAACACCCTCAACTAGATCAGGTTGCACAGAGCTCGAGCCAACCCTACCTTTCCAGGGATGGGGAATCTATCACCTCTCTGGGAAACTTGTCCCTGTGGTTTTTTTACTGTAAAAAAAACTTCTTTCTTATATCTAATCTAAATCAACACTTCTTCAGCTTAAAAACACTACTCCTTTTCATATCACAACAAACTTTTTGGCTCTGCTAAAAAGTTTGTTCACATCTTTCTTACATACCCCCTTAAGTACTGAAAGGCAGCAACATGGTCTTTCCAGAGCCTTCTCTTCTCCTGGCCAAGCAACCCCAGTCCTCTCAGCCTTTTATCCTTTCCTTGTAGGAGAGGTGCTCCATCCTTCCAATCCACTTGGTGGCCTCCTCTGGACTTTCTCCGATAGGTCCATGTCCTTCCTCTGCTGGGGACCCAAGAGCTGAACACAGCACTCCAGGTAGGGTCTAACCAGAGCAGAGGAGAGGAGGAGAATCCTCTCCCTCACCCTGCTGGCCACACTGCTTTGGATGCAGGCCAGGATACAATTGGCTTTCTGGGCTGTGAGTGCTCATTGCCAGCTTTTGTCCACCCTTTCATCCATCAGCACCTGGAAGTCTTTCTCCACAGTGCTCTCAATCCATTCATCCCCCAGCCTGATAGCAGGGGCTGCTCCAACCCAGGCACAGCACCTTGCACTTAGCTTTGTTAAACCTCATGGAGTTCCCATGGGCCCACTTCTCAAGCTTGTCGAGGTCCCTCTAGATCAGATTCCATTCTTCAGGTGTGGCAACAGCACCACTCAGCTTGGTGTCGTCAGCAAATTNAGAGGAGGAGAATCCTCTCCCTCACCCTGCTGGCCACACTGCTTTGGATGCAGGCCAGGATACAATTGGCTTTCTGGGCTGTGAGTGCTCATTGCCAGCTTTTGTCCACCCTTTCATCCATCAGCACCTGCAAGTCTTTCTCCACAGTGCTCTCAATCCATTCATCCCCCAGCCTGATAGCAGGGGCTGCTCCAACCCAGGCACAGCACCTTGCACTTAGCTTTGTTAAACCTCATGGAGTTCCCATGGGCCCACTTCTCAAGCTTGTCGAGGTCCCTCTAGATCAGATTCCATTCTTCAGGTGTGGCAACAGCACCACTCAGCTTGGTGTCGTCAGCAAATTTTCGGAGGGCACACTAAATCTCTCTATCTAAATGTCTATGTCACTGATGAAGACATTCAACACCACTGGTCCCAAGGGCCCCTGGAGGACACCACTTGTCACTGATGTCCATCGGGACTCTGAGCTCTTGTCCGCTACCCTCTGGATGCAGCTGTCCAATCAACTCCTCATCCACCAAACAGCCCACCCATCAAATCCATCTCTCCCCAATATAGAGAGAAGGATGTTGTGGAGGCCTGTGTCAAAGGCTTCAAATCCAGATAGATGGCATCTGTAGCTCTTCCTTTGTCAACTTGTGTAGTCACTCTATCATAAAAGCCCTTTAGGTTGGTTAGGCTGGATTTTCTCTTACACAATAATATTTAAAATGAAGTGAAATTAAGATGTGAAACCAAATGTTCTATTTCATTAGCATAATTTTATAGGCTATTATGCATTAGGCAGTGTATTTTTATTAGATTTATAAGGTATATGCTGCTGAATCTATAGTTCTAAATTGGGTTAAGTTACTGCCAGAGACTGGAGGGGTTGATGGCTAAAGATATTTTGGGATGCCTGTGGCAGGGGGAAGGGGCAGGTCAGGCCTTGCCCTGGTGAGACAGTGAACTGCCCCACACCCCAAGTAGAGCCCATATCCCAGCCTGGCAGAGCTGCCAATCACTGGGACAGTGCTCTGCTCTGCCCTAACC
Source organism: Edolisoma coerulescens (assembly GCA_013397115.1). Classification (NCBI taxonomy): domain Eukaryota; kingdom Metazoa; phylum Chordata; class Aves; order Passeriformes; family Campephagidae; genus Edolisoma; species Edolisoma coerulescens. Next base: position 232,548 of record VWZW01007669.1, read on the forward strand.
CAGCTCCTGAGTGGCCAAATGACCAGAAGTCCCACCTGGGGGGAGGGTCCAGAGAGGCCATTGGGTATTTAAGGTTGAGCATGTAGTAGGCAAATGTCTTAACCCTATCTTCATCTTGGGTTTTATGGCTGAACACCATGGGAACCCAGGAGTTAGTAGCTATATGTGTGCTTTTCTATATATTTTCTGTCTTTTTCTCTGCTAATTCCCTCCTCTTGGAATATTTTGAGTAACACAACATCTAACAGGTTTAAAGTTTGCTAAGTTGGATGGGCCAAATTAATGCTGTGGGAAGTTGATTTATGTTGATTGGATGTTGTACTAAATCTTTTGCCAAAGTTCCTTGATTTTTCTAAATTTTTCCAGAAACTTTTGTCATGTTTTGACCTCTTGAGAATATCTGGTTGGTATTTCTCCCATGCATCCAACTCAGAGTACATGAACCACAGTAAAGTCTTTTTATTGGGGCCTTACATGTACACATTTGCCTGGAAGTTCTGCTGGAGAAGGGACTGCACAGCTGTCTAATTTTCCTCCTACTATGATTTTGTGGAAGTGCCTTGGTCAGTAGCAGGCTGTTTAAGGGATAATTCATATATTCCAGAGACTGTGACTTTTATGGTCACAGCTGACTTACGGGAAGCTGTGAGAGGAGCAGCTGATGTCATTTGGTCTGTTCAGCCTGGAGGAGACTGAGAGGAGACCTCATTGCAGTTACAACTTCCTCATGAGGGGAAGGGGAGGAGCAGGCACTGATCTCTCTGGTGGCCAGTGACAGGACCCAAGGGAATGGCCTAAAGTTGTGTCAGGGGAGGTTCAAGTTGGATATTAGAAAAAGCTTCTTCACCCAGAGCTGGTCAGGTCAGTGCTGGTCAGGCACTAGAACAGCTTCCCCAGGGCAATGGTCACAGCACCAAGCCTGACAGAGTTCAAGTGTTTGGACAATGCTGTCAGGCACATGGTATGCTTTTTGGGGATGGTGCTGTGCTGGGCCAGGAGCTGGACTTCTATGATCCTTGTGGGTCTCTTCCAACTCCGCGTATTCTGTGAAAATTGAAGCATTTTTTGTGTGAGTATAGTATGAGAAAGTATAATATGGGAAACCTTTACACAAATATCATGTAAGAAGTCAATAATTTTCAACTGTTGGCCTTCAGCAGTAGTTGTCAAGATTTTATCTAACCTGTCTATTAATATAAAAGAGGAAATTTTTTGGAAACTTTGAAAATGGAGTGATGAACTTAATTGCCTAAGGCAGGGGGAAAACTTTTAATACTAACTTCTATACCATAATCTGTAACTATAGGGAATGTAATTTCTTGAACATTTCATTCTTCTTTCCTTCCCTCTGACATCATGGGGATTTCTCTGGGTAACTGACAGTGTTTATGTGATATCAGAACTCAAATTACTCTTTTCCACTAGAAAAAATCTTGGGGTAAAATGAAAATAAGATTAATTTCACATGACAGTGCAATCGCATGACTGTTGACCAGCTGTGCTTTAATGTAATAGACATGTATAGCAGTCAGTGCTTGAAGTTACTACGTTAGCTATTTTTAGTTTACATATTACAGTCAACCACATTCCAGGATTTATGTCTAGAATCTATTAATAACAGAAAAAAAAAAATGTTCAGCTCTTCAGTCCCTCCCCAGTCCTTATTCCCATTCTGTCCCACTTGTCTCAGCATTGTCTGTGGAATAAAGGGTCGAAGTTTAATAGCCAGCGTAGCAGAATTAACAAAAATTGCATGGGCATGTAATGGTGAAACTCTTTGACTGCTCAAAGTTATAGTTTTCTTGTTAGTCTTGCACTTGAATTTTTTTTTTTGCATGTATTTAAGCAAAACCACAGAAACGAAACATTTCTGTACTATGTATTTTTGAAAGAAAAACAAACCTGAGATGAAGCCCATGCACTTCACCTTTGGCTGAGTCACAGAAGGTTAGGCTGCTGTGCTACTCAGCTAAAAAGCCCAGTGTACACACACTGCCTTAGCTGCAAGCTGGGAGAGGTGGGGAGGCACATCTGGGTGATTGTGTCAGGTGGTTGGAAGGATGAGCCTACAAATGTGCTTTACAAGAAAAAAAACCTACATCTCAGTTTTTTGATGGGACATGAGGGGGAGCAGTTTCTAAAAGAAAAGCAGAGCTCTTACATAAAGGGGAAAGGGGAACTACTGTTGAAGAGGGGTCATAGGTCTTTTTTATGCATAAATACTCATCAGTGGATTGCAACTCTGTGGTTATGTCAACAGACATAAGTACTGCAATTAAGAAACAGAATCTACAATAGAGTGAAACACTAAGACATTATTTTGTGGTTAAACATCCATCCTACCCTGCTTACAAGTTTGTGATCAATTCCCCTCAGGAATTCTGTTATAACCTTACTGTAAGCAGTTTATAAGTACTTGATTTTATTTAACCAACAAAGTCCTTAGTGTCAAAACAAATTGACCTTTACCATAAATACCAAAAGTGTTATAGGATTTTCTAAAAATGAGTATTGTGACATCACATGACAATGAAAAGGTTCCACAGTTACAGACAGGGAATATTTTTTCAGCCTTAATGTGTTAAGTTTTAGCTATTTTTCATTTTAATGGTGCTGTTGACGGTGTCAATGTCTATAATCTGTAAGAAGCTCAAAATAGAAAAAAAGAGGGCTAGATTAGGTTACACTTACACCACTTTTATTGCATCATGAGGATTTTTTCCTTATAAAGTTATGAACTTAAGTATATGAATACTTGAGGAATTAGCATTCAAGCTTTTTACAACTGTTTCAGGTCTGTATTGCTCCAGTGATCATATTTGTAACAATTTTCAAACAAGTTATAATTTGTTGATTTCAGTAGGTTGGAGATGGGGGAAAGGTTTCTTGGCCAGTGCTAGCAAGTTTCTTTCAGATCATAAGTTCATGTTAAGAGTCAACCTGTTTTTATCGATCCAAAGATGAAGTCATATAGTATAATATCATTTAACCAAAATTCTCTTTTAGTAATATTTTAGGGTAGCTGTCAAAGTCAAGTTGTTTTTCCTGAAACCTAGATGAAGAATTATGAGGCACTGCTTTATTCTTAATGATTGTTATTATTAGAACTATAGTACTAAGAGTGTCTCTTAAACTCATTAAAACCTTCTTTACTGTAAGTATGGAGCAATACCATATGATTAAAATGTCTTTTTCCCTTTTCATATGGTCAGCCTCTAGATATTTTTTTTTGTACATTTGTTTTTCCTATGGTCTTCTTTTGCTTGCTGTTGCCCCTCAGAGCTCAGGCTTCCCTAAACTTTTGTCTCTTATTTTCTGTTTTTTGGAAGTTTATAAGACTGCTCCTTAATTCGATTTCAGGAAGCTGTATAGTTCTAATTTACAGTTAAGGTAAGGATTTAAGAGTCTTCCTAATTGAAATCTGAGTAGTACCCTTAAGTAGACACTTTTCACAAGATTCAGCTCAAACTCAAGGGCACATAGCAACTCAGTAAATCACCACTCAAAGGCATCCAGCAGCTCTTGTTGGTGCTATATGTATTCACATATATTTATAGATGTATATGTATTTCGATGTGGCTGAATGGAATCAGTCAAGTGCAGAAAAAGAGTAAGAATTCTTTTTTTCGTAATTGAGAAAGAGGTCATCGTGGGAATGGTCAAGACTCCAGTGTTCCATTTAGTTGTCCTTTTTGCCAACATCCAAGAAGCTTAGAACAGAACAGTTAGGAGTTAGGAAATTCCAAAGATAATCTAATTTAAGGATTCCCATTAATATGAAAAACATATTTCTGGTTCCTTGCAACAGAAAAGTTGTATCTTGACTACATGTGCACCACACCATATGTGCACGGTTGTTCCTCCTGGAGGACTGTGGTATTTTGTAAATAATTCTTTAATATGAAATCTAATGCCAGTCTTTGTGTGTTACGCTCAATAGCAAACAGAGCGATAGAAAGACATTACTGGTGGCCGTGACACCTGTATGCGTGGCCAACATGTATAAACCACCTGTATACCAATACTATGTAATCGTATATAAACAGTTTTGGTAGAATAGTCTGCAGAGAAATACAGAATCCAAACAACCTTGGAAAGACCAGACTGGCTGGGGCATCATCTAGAACTAAGGGAACCATTTAACATGAATCCTGACAATGAGACATTACTAAGATGGCTGCACTTCTCCAGCTCCTTTGGACACAAAAAATACCTTGAAACGGAATAAAATAGTAAACTATCAGTACGGCAATGAGTAGATAATTAGAAACTACCTAGCAATATTAGCAGTGCTAACTGAGTTGAAAGGACTTGATCTCTTGATACTGATAAATACAGTAATGAAGTTCATTAATGGTAAAAAATTGATTATCATAAAACAGGAAAATAAATCCAAATAAATGAATGCACATTTAAATGCTCAAAGTTGTTGTGCTATGAGGTAACTTTGCATAATGGGTTTACTTCTCACAGAAGAAAATTGATCACAAAATAGTTAATGAGCTAACGAAAAATCAGCAGTGGGGTGCAGAAGCTCATTTTTTGATACATGATTTTTTGTCCTCTGCCAAGCAGTAGACTAGTTGACAGGATTGAATTGTTAATGAAGAGCTATATAAATTGAGGGGAAAAATACCATTTTGTTGTATGTATTGAAATGCTTCACTGACACATTCTTTGCAGCATTTGTGATGAAAGACAACTTTTCAACTGCTTCGCACTACTTGTAATGTTATGTTTTCCTACACTCAATGCACATGTTAAAGTCAATGCTCTTGATTATTTATCATTTTGTAATGGCTTCTCTTTATGTCATGCACAAGTGGAAATAATGTTGAGGAGAAAAAGAAAATTCATTAGTAGAGGGTTTCTACAAGCTGCCCACCAAGATAAGAAACTCTGCTAACCTCCTGAAGAAAGTTCTGTAATTTCAGAAGTCATTAGATCTGTGTAATATTGTTTCTGATCAATGATGGTAGCGGTGAAACATATCACATCTAACAGTTTTTCCAAAGTCCAGGCCCTACTGGCCACATAGGGACATCTTTGCTATAAAGATCAGTGTGAATAATTTATAGTAACAGATCTGCTCACATGTGAAAATTCGAGATGAGTATTGTCTACTTTCAAAGTGCACAAACAGGTATTATTAACATTTACTCAAATAAAAAATTACTTTCCTTACTACTTAAAAACCAAAAACAATCTAAAAGAACCACAGCAGCTGCTGAAATGTTACTAGACAAGATTACTGCACTAGGATCGTAAGTGTAGATCTTTCTGCCAGATAAAAGCTTTGTTCAAGGAGGATAAGAAGAAATGGATCAAAGTAAAGTTCCCCATATTCACCACTTCCTTGTTCTAGGGAATTTGAATTCCTACTGCAGAAAGTAATAAATTACATTTTTACACTTTTCGTGAATAATGTCTATACTTAGTGTGTTGAAACAGTATCTAGCAAAATATAATTAGAGTTAGGAGCACAGTAATTTTGGTGCCCATTTTTCATTCTCCTCTTACATAATATATGCAATTTGAGTTTCTTAAAATTTTGTTCTAATAAAACAGTGCTTCTCTACTCTTGTAATGTACCTCTTTACCATAGAAAATTTTCCATTATCTTTAACAATGAATTGCATTCTAAAATCTGAAGTTCTTTGCTCTGTCTAGAAAATCATTCATTTGAGCACAAATTAGCAGACAAAATTTGAAGCAGATTACAAGAAGTATTAAATTAAAATTATGTTAGAAAATGCTGTGAACAGATTTCTTTGGATAATTCAGTACCTTGAGTCTTGGTCAGGGGTCTTTTAAGTACATTAAAAATACCTATTTTCCCCCTCTCTGTTTATCCAATCAACCAGTGTTCTACTTACAACTATTGCTTGTTTTAAACTGAACTCATAAATGCAACTGGATATTATTAAGGTAAATGACAAAGTAAAAACCGGTATTTGTTTGAAATGCTTGGACTGAAAAGCAAATATATGCTACCCTTGTTTTCCTGAGGTAATTAACTCTATACCTGTGTAATAAAGATAACTTACAAATGTTTCCACTCTTTAATCTCATGGCTGCTAATATAAATGTGTAAGAATTTCCTAGACCATGGATGGAAATCCTGGCCTCTAGTTTTGTAGACAGATGCTTCATAGCAGCTGTTCAGACACACCCACTGCTTTGAACTGCATGCCTCTTGGCTTCTTGCTGCAGTGTGCCTTGACATCAGTGGTAGAAGGGGAGAGTTTCTCATTATATTAGTTGTTTTATTGCTTGAGCATATGTTATGATTTCTTGTGAATCCTCCTAAGCTGTTGGTGATCTGTGTTGATGATGATCAGAACATTCACAGGAAACACATGGGTTTAAGTCCTCCAGGGGAAGGAGGAAACAGAATTCAGTCCTGCTTCTTGATGCTCTAGCAGGTATGCAATTACTGAAAAGGTCACGTCTCCCCCAGCATTTTCAAATGAAAAGTTAACACTGCTTAGGTGCTACAAGAATAGCTGGATATACATATGCTCATGAAATGATTGCAGATACTGCCCTTGCTTGGCTGGAGTTGTCTTTAAAAGCAATATAGAAATCCAAGGATCAAATTTTACTTTAGGCTCATTTATACTCAGTTACTATAGCTTAATTTGCAAAAATCCTACATGATTTATTAGCTGAGGGCCTTCCATGGCTACAGGAATTATTATTTATATTGACATATTTTTAAGAGTCAAGATGTATGATTTCAGAGGGATTCAACCCATTGTATCAATAGCAAAACAGAGCCACAGCTCTATGCTGGTGCATAGCTCTCCCTGAAATAATTAGGGGGGAATCTTTTGTGAGCCTACAGTTTTCAAATAAAGAGGGCAATGACTTTAATACATCTCAGCATCATTACTCTAATGTGGCATATTTCTTGTTACTTTTACCCTTATGTTCCTTCTTTCCAGCTCATTACAGCTTCTTTCTAGCTTGCTGTCACTTCAGCTCCGTTCATGATGCTGTTTCTGCAATGACAGCGCTTCTGTGTTAAGTTCTGTTGGTTTCAACAGATTTCTCATTCAGAGCAAAATGTTCATTTGTACCATTAAGACTCTAGTTTGTAGTCCTTTTCTCTCCTTTATGCAGTAACTAAAGTCAATAAAAGTATAGTGTCTTGTTCTCAGCTGTGTTTTCTTGATAATATTGCAATGAATATAGCACTATTAATTACAAATTAGTTTAGTAAAAAACACAAAACAAAGCTCAATTGACATAACAGTTGAAATAATAGATGAGAATGCATGGGTTCTTCCTCTGATGTTTTTTGACATTTTTCATTCCTTGTTCCCTGTACACTACCCAGAAAAAAATCACAGAATCATAGAATGGGTTGGAATGAACCTTAAATGTCATATAATTCCATCCCCCATGCTGTGGACAGGGACATCTTCCACTAGACCAGGTGGCTCAGAGCCCTATCCAACCTGGCCTTGAACACTTCCAGGGATGGGGCATCTACAGCTTCTCTGGGCAACCTGTTCCAGTGTCTTACCACCTTCACATTAAAGAATTTCTTCCTAATATCTAATCTAAACCCACTCATTTCAATTTTAGTCTATTCCTCCCATCACTGCATGCTCTTGTATATAGTAATTCTTACAAGGTTAAGGTGATTCTTAGATACATAAGCAATTTTTTGTTTATTTTCTGTTTATTTAGTTATGAATAGGACTAAATTGCTATTGAACAAGAAAGAAATACCTATATCCTACAAGCAAAAATCACATAAAAATGGATGGAGACAATGCTGGCAGTACTAGCTTTTGATGATACAGGTTAAAGTTGTCAGAAACAACATCTCAGCATGTGACACGATGCTGTGTCCTGTTACATCATGGAAGTACTGCAGCAAGACTTGCCTTTGCCAGCCTCCTGTTCTGTCAGGCCACCTGAACTGCAGGCTATATAGTCCTCAGTTCTGGTTTACACTACATGCCATGCACCCCATCCCTACCACCATGAGACGAATTTCTGGAAATGAATGGAAATAATTCTCACCTGAATGTCAGGTGACAAAAATCAGCAAAAGCCCCTTTGGGAACCAGTTAGCTGCACTAATACTAGTGTACAATTTGATTGGGAAAACCTTACTTATTTTTACTACTATAAGATATATTTAACAAAAAAAATTTTTTTTTTTTAACTGCCTACTTGCTGCAGCTATGCTGCTTTATTTTCTGGAATGACTGAATTTGTTATTCCTCAAGCAATACTTGGTGCTGAAAGGCAACATGCAAGCAAAACTAATAAAACACTGTACTAAGCTTAATTGTTACTGCTTACAGGCTCCCCACTGCCTAGAACAAGGTAACATTAAAAGACATTCTCATCTGAAACTTCTAGTTTTAGCTAGAAGTTAAACTAGATAGCACAAAGAAATGGGTATCATTTTTTCCTTACATACCTGAAGGTAATATAGGTCTACTGCTAGTGAAATCTATAATACACATACTATAATTTATATATATTAATAATATTTAATATTTATGAATGAATATCACATCTCAGACATTAGTATTTTTTTAAATAAATTTCTTTTGTAGCTTCTCTCAGTAAAACTTGAGAAAACAAATGTTTAAGTGCTGCATGAGTAGAAGAGTCTAGACTTCTGCAGTGCCTCTCACATAAGCTGTTAAATACACACTTAGTGCTACACAGAGTATGCAGAGTTATTCTGCTATGACATAAGATTTAACTGCTATTCTGTATTATATCTGAGATTCCCAAAGCCAATAGATAGAAAAGCCTCCTTTTCAAAGTTAGAGACCTTATAGCTTTAGATATGCTCTGTTTCAGTTCCCTTCCTTCTCTCTTAATTGCTTAAGGAGATTAGCAGAACTAGCCCAGAGCCCATTCTCCAGTGCTTCAGAGTGCTCTCAGTTCTTCGTCATGTAGCCAAATTGACTTTAGCAATAAGTCTACTTTCTACATGTTCTGATCCTATATAGCCTCCAAATTTATGATTCACTTTAACTTTATTTGGCTCCTGTTCTTAAAGGGATCGTAAATTTGCCATTAATCTTTGATTGTATTCCATCTGTTCTCAAGGTGACTTCTGTTGCTTCGGTACGTACTGCTGAGCTACCTGCCAAAGAATCTTTCTGCTGCAAGGCTACGTGTTTTCCAGGAATAGTCGTATCTGGGCATTGCATTCTTGTTTCAAAACCTGATTACCAACAGCACTAATAATGAATAACATTCAATTCATTTAGAGCATTATATTTCTGCTTTAGAAAGTTCTTTCAACTTGCATTTTCTTACAGACTGACTTGGCCCAGTATTTAACATTACTGTCCCTGAAGAAACTGTGCATATTCCCCAGTGTAGGAGTTGAACCTTTGTTTCTGGTCTCTAGTGTAGCAGTTTTCCTGGCTTTGTGTTAGCTACTGCACAGTAACATCCTCTCTGTGTGCTCATTCATAAAGAGCAGAAGGCACATGAGGGCAGGTGAGACTGTCTTCCTGCAGCTGTAATCCAAACCTGAACCTTGTCAACAGTATTTTAGGGCATTCTGCTTAGGGAGGCAACACAGCACTAACAGTGGATGAAAAAAGCACCGACAGTGAGGGGTAACAGTTTCTGATTTGGTTATAGAGAATGAACTGATACTAAGCAGTTAGTAAACAGACTCTCTAGACCCTTCACATCACAGTCTTTGTGCTTCCACATGGGCTTTCATAGCTTGCCATACAAGCAAGATACTAATGGTTCTCTAAAAACTAAAGATAAATTTCTTACGAGTTGACGGAAGTTTTGTTTAGTTTATTTTAAGCATGAACTTATTTCAATGCAACAATCTGGAACCCACTCCTAACCCTAGCTCTATACATACTGTTTCAGGTAAGCAAGAACACTGAAAATTGAAAGGAAGTTTCTCCTGGACACAGTTTCATAGTCACCACTGAATTTCTCTGCATATATAAGCCTAACTTTCAGAAGTTTTACATAGAAAGAAAGCTTTGACTCCAGCTGCAGTCTGAGCTCCAGCTTTTTAGCTAGGCAAGAAGTTTTGGATTCAAATCTAGGATTTTTGTATTGAGACAAGAAATTACTCAGATGAACCAGCTCTTGTCCGCCATTTACCTCTTTGAACTTAACAGTTTTGAAATAAAATTTCTACATTGACCACAATTCTTTGTAAACAAGACACTTGAGCTGTTGCTGGGCTCATCCATAGGAAAAGATCTCTGAACACCTTGAAAACTCAGAACTGGACATTTTTTATTAACCTCTAACAACTCCCTATTCACATGCCTGGCCTACTTAAACTTCTATCAGAATAATAGCTCCCAGTCCTCAGTATTTTAAACCCAACTATAATCCTAAATAATATCTTCCAGATGGGTAGGAAACCCATGACTACGAGAAAATTAATGGGAAATGAGTCACAGCTGCAGGTAGCATCTCCCAAATTATATCTTCCAGCCCATCTGAATTTATTAAATTCACTTTAGCAGCTAGATTAACTCTACAGAAGCAATTCTCTGTAACTGCATTACAGCCATAACCTTATTCTTCAAAAAGAGAAAGCTGTCTCCAACTCCTTGGAATTCTGGAAGAAATTGTTTACAATAACTGGGAATAACCGGTCTTTAAAATCTGTGTTGGCATGTGGCTTTGCAGACCCTTTCTGAAACTTTGTTATACTTCAGCAGATACCCAAAATGTTGTGGAGGTTGGGTAAGTAATCTTGTGCCACCTACTGCTTGCTTCTGGCATTATTGTTAACAGCTGACGTGTCTCTGTTAGTAACTGTCGACCCTCAGATAAGGATGTTAATCAGAAATGGGTGAAAACTTAGGAAAAATCAATTCCCAAAGACTGAGAGCAGCTGTGTTGAGGATCAGACCTCAGCAGAAGGAGAAGGAGAACGTGGGTCAGACACAGCCCTGAGCATCAGGCACTGTCCTGGGGAGAGGAACAGGCCAGGCCAGGTCACAGGGCTGTGCAGGGACCTGGCTGGGTGGGGATCTCGGCTGTGGGAGCTGGAGACCAGCCCTGCTGCAAACACCATTAGGGCAGGGACTGACAGACCTGGTAGAGGGGTAAAAATGGGATCCTGGGCCATGGCCAGGGTGGGGGAGACCCAGGGGGGCTCCATGGACAGTGAGGGTGGGCAGTGCCCTGAAGGTCTAGATAGCCAGCTACCTAAACACCAAGAGGTTAATTATATTAACACTTATATTTGCCATCAGGCAGCAGGATGCTCATAAGCATCACTGCGATCCGCATTACAAAAACTCCTGACTGTAATCTCATACTGATCTAGTCTTTACCCAGTGGATACTTGGAATCCCTTTGCAGACTGCTATGTTTTCTCCCTGTTCCTTCTCCCTTCTATTTCTGCTCTAAATCTATGTAAATAGAACTTAAAAAACCTGTCGAAATTCAGCTGTCTTTAGGTCAAATTGCATCATTTGCTCAAGCCTAGTGCAAAGTCCCTTTTACTTAGTGGGTAGTTTCCCAAAGATAGGGTCCCTCCATAAAGCAAAGAGCTAATCCAAGCTATCACTTGGCCATGTCCTCAAAGGTAATTTTACATGATGTGTCACAGACTTTGATGGCTGTGAGTGTCCACTACAACAGTTTTAATTCCCTCCAAGAAGGCAGTGCCTCTTACCAAATGATGTTCTGCACTTCAGCTTGGGCAGGGCAGATCAGGGAGGAATAATGACTGTATTTGACTCTATTTAAACCCAGGATCAGCTGGATGTTCCAGTGTAGGTTCTCATCCATGCCTCAACCCAGTCTCCATTTGTTTAACTCTGCATTGAACTCTTACTGTGACATATCTTTTTGTACCTGAAAACACTAATTATGCATAAATCCTCTTGGAAAGGTGTATGCCACGTAAATTTTTTGTTACATTAAAATTCACAAATTAAAACAGGATCACTTGCTGATTAAAAGATAAGATTCTTTCTGAATAGAGGGTAGTTGTAATTACATTTGCCATTTTTTAAATATATAGTTCAGTTCTATGCAATATCCACAGATATAGTAGAAGTGGTTTCCTTAGCAACCTTTAGATTCTGAAGAAAAACAGAAATTCATTATTTCTAAGTAACAATAACAGAGAAAACCAATTAATTCCAGAATATTAATTTCTATTTTAAAATTATTAGAAACTATTCCAAAATGAATTGCAGTATAGTTTATTATCCTTCAGAGAATGAATCTCTCCAAATTACTTCAGTACATTTTCCAAATTAGTTCAGAAAATTAAATGAATGTCATTTGCATACAGTTGGTAGTAAACAACTGTATACTTTATATCTACTTATTGCAGCATTTTAAATTTCAGTTAATATTTTAAACATAATTAAAACCTATTAATGATAACCAAATCATTTGTGTATTGCTAAAGTGGCATTTACCAGTGTTTTGCTCATAACGAACAGAAGCAGACAAAAAGCTGGTTTACAGCCTCACTTTCCTGAATCCACTAACTCGAATTTATAAAAATTCAAAATAACACTGCTGGTTTCCATCTATGTGAAGATAAACTTTCAAAAGGGAATTGAATGTGTCATTTATAATGAGATTTTCCTGAGTGTGCAAACAAACAGGATGAAACAATAACGGTTCTAAACTTTCTCAATCCATTTTAACCCACTTTTGACTGTGAAGCCAAGAGCAACAGATTGTGTTAACTGCAAACTTCAGTAATCTGAGGACTTTACTAAATTTAGTAAACAACTTTTCAGTTTCATATTAGGTTAAGGAAATTACAGTATTCTCATTTGTTAAATAAAGGTTTTCCTTTTTTCCCTTTCCCCCATCTCCCTTTAATCAAAACCTGGTCATTTGCTACAAGAATTTGCTTCATAATTTGTAAAAATAAAATGCATAGTTTATGCATGGTTTATATGACACCTGCAGCTTGATGTTCTCAGTTAAAATGTGGCAGGATGTTTTAGGTGACTTTTTGAAGAATTAAAGGATTCTCCCCCACCTCTCCTTCAGATGACTTCATGGATCTGACATTTTTCTGTGAATGAAAAAACAGGTTCATATAATTTTAGTGACAGCTGATAAATGTTGATTCTTCCCTCTGTGTCAGATATGTGTGGGATGGAAGGAGTGGCCATGAAACCTGTTGCACAGCTGCTCAACTCAGTTTTTATTAATTTAATACTACAGACAAGACCATACTTCCTCCAATAACATAAGATTTCAGGAAATTCATACTGATCTAAGACGAAACAAAATAGTTACTGTGCCATACCTGCTTTTTCCAAGAAAAACCTTTCCTACCTTTACATACAATTGGATATGACCCATAAATTCAGCTACCATCTGAACACTCGTTTGTGTAAGAAGCAAGAAGAATTCACATCTGCACTGAAATAATTCTTCAGTGGCCTTCTCTGAATGTTATAAATCCAGTTTGCCCTGCCTGTTATCAGCATGAGGCCATAGTCATACCTCCCAAGTGAAGGCCAATGGCTTAGACAGATAAAGGTCCTTTTTGTACAAGCTCAGTAGCTGGAAAACCTGCATTCAGTCCTTGTGTAGCAGATGATATCTTATCAATGGTAATATTAGAAGCACTAAATATTAAAGTCATAATTTTTGCAGGTATAGAAGTGTTCACTTTTTTCCCCATCATAAATTCTGAGCAGCTTACACAGCAAGACAAGGATTTTTAATAAATGTAATTATCAATTTTTTCAAACTTTACAGAAGACTTCATTCTGACAATCACAGAGCACAGAGTGGGCAAAATGTAATTTATATTAGTACAAAACCTCATAATTTCTAATCTCATAACAAAAAGAAGATACTGGAAAAAAAGACAGAACTAGGTCACTCTCCACAATGGTGCAGTAAAATGTGATGATGTGGTGTATGGTAACTGGTTTAGCATTGGGAAAATAAGGTTAGTGGCTATTTTTACTGCACCTCGTTACATATATCATTTAATACATGTGTAGTTCACAAAAACTCATTATATTTCTGGCAGTAATAAAGGTGTAAAACATTCTGAAATATTTTGTGTAAAATAATGGATTGAGCTGTTCCTAGTCATAAGAGAGATATTTCAGTACATCTCTACATTTTTCCCAGGGTACCAGGACTCTATGAAAGAACTAATGCAACAGCTGTAATTAATTTTCCTTTGTTCAAAATCAAATTAAACAGTACTTAATCAGTGGATGGCAGAATGTAGACCCTCAAAGAACTTTGATATGATACAAATACTTAAAAATTGCATAGGAGCAGGAAGAAACCTTTCTTTGCAGGATAAAATTAAGTCAAATGAATTATATGAGGAGTGAAATAAAATTGGCCCAATTGTTAATTCCTGCCCCCACATATTTGCAGAGAGGTATCAACTCAAATCTCTATGCTTTCAATTGTACAAAAATATCATTGGAATCTCTCTTTTCTTGTGCCTTGATATTGCTGACTACAATTTTTCAGAAAACAAAAAGTTGTATTCAATAAAAATAATTTTACTTGACATACTTTCTGCAGAAAATATCAATACTTCCCTTGTTTTTTAATGAAAAAGTGAAAGTTTTCATTTTTTTCAAAATCTTGCTGTTTTCTTGAGAAAGATGCACTTCCCAGATAAAGTTCCTTTCTTTAAAATCAGCTATGTTGTAGTTACTGTTAAAGAGGGAAAGAGTTAAGTGAGGTATACATCTGTTGTTGTACAGGGTAGATGGCCCAGTTTTCAGACCTACCAGAAAATCCAAATGCTCTGCTAACTGCTTTGGACACTTTCTGTGCTGAGTTTAACAGCTGCAACACTCAAACTTTGTGTACCTTGCTGCATTCCAAGATGTGCACCCATTGAATGAATTCAGTCTGCTATTTACTGTGAGAACTGAGAACCAGCAGTAGGTGTCTCCTAGAACTGAGTAATACCTGTGAACCAGAAACAAACATCTGTCTTTTGAGAGTTACCCAATTAACAGAAACACTGCAGTGAAGTGAGAAAGGATAACCAGCACCAAGGTATAAACTGACAAGTTGGGAAGAGACACTTGGCAACGAAAGCAACTGTCTGTTCTTTCACACACAGAAAAGCCTAATCTTAATTTCTCAGCAAGGGATAAGGGATTCATCCTTTCCCGAAAGTAAAATTCAACAGGTGGGAGTAGCAGTTGGAAATAAAAGGAGTAGTAAAGTCAACATTGTAGAGTAGCGACAACTCAGAACAACAAAACTCTTTGTATCAGCCATAGGTTTCACGTTTGTGACTCTTAACAGGCACCCTGAAATAGTTTCCTGAGTAGCACAGCTAATGGAACCTGGTTTCCCATAGATCATGCCTCCTGTTTGATTGCTTCTTCCATGGATGAGATATGTATAATAGTCATTTTCCCATGAAGACTCTCTAGTGGCTGATACAATTTCGTGGCTCATCTGTAACTTTTCTCTCACTCAAAGCCGTTTGTGCATCTCTTTTATGGAGCAGAAAACTCTTTTTATGAAATATGCATAAGAACTTTATTCCTCTGTCATTTTTGGGTGAAACTGGTCAGCAGACTGAAAAGTTATTCAGTGGATAGATACAGAACTAATGTGTAAGCTTTACGTCTTCCAGCATCATTGAAAATATTTACTAGTCATTCTCTGACATAGTGGCAGTTTCTCGAGAAACCATAAACTCACAGAACTCTAGAAGTACTTTTCTTTATTATTTTGATGACTTCCAAAGCTAAAAAACATGTAGACACAAAAAGAAAATTTGTTAAAACCCTAAAAATATTTCAGTAACAACCAGCCCTGAGGTTTTTTTACTGATTATTTATGGTAAGTATTTTTTACTGAAAGTAATTAAGCATTTTGTACTGATTATTTAAAGTAATAAATCTACTCAGATTTCCAGGTCCAGTTTTAGCAGAAAAGATTGTGTAAGTGTTTAGAGTTTCAAAAGTTTTGTTTGTTTCATTTTTAACTCAGAATGAAGGGGAAAAAATGGAGATTTTAAAAATTACCAGATTTTGAAACTATTTGTATAAAATCACAAGCAAATTTGCTATTTTTTCTGTAGTGTGAAAAACTGAAGTAGCAAGCAACAACAAACTAGCAGGAATTAAGGTTCCTAGTGAAGTGAAACAGAAGGTCAGTGAAATACTCTTGTGTTCAGAGCCCATTCATCCACTAGAATAAGGGCATCATTTTATTTATCCACCTCTGTTCATGTTCCTGCAAAAAAAACCCAACATAGCAGTGTAAAATGTAAACTTCACATCCCACAGCAGGCATGGCCTCCCAGCCAAAAGCTGTTCTTCAGAGTCATACCTTAAAATTTTTATTTACTAATATGACAAATACAGGTTAAGAGGAGCTTAGAACCTGTTTATGAAAGAGAATTGTCATTAAGTACTTCTTAACACCTGGAATTGCAGTTATCGTACATGAGTTTCTCAGGTAGTTACTCTGATGATGAGCATAAAAGTCTGGCAGACTCCTTCAAATGACTCCTGTATCTCCTTTAATTAATATTTAATAACTGAAAGATATTTCAACATTCTCACAAGGTCACTATCATTATTTTGTTTAAAGAATGGTAATATTTCACTCTTTAAATATTCTTTCTCCCTTATTTTTGCCATGTCAGAGAAATTTTTTCAGAATCAGATGTTCTCTTCTCTGGGATGGGCATAGACCAAGAGAGGCCAGCTTATGGAAATATAACATCTATTTTTTCCTGCATTTTGGTCATGCATAAGTGGACCCCATCAGGCTGATGTGTTGAAATGATTCTCACAGTGCAGGGCAGAAGTTAATAATTTGCCTTACGTTGACTCATCCACAAAGAAAAAATTTAAAGGAACCAGAAATATACTATGCCAAAAAAAAAATCTTTTCTTTTTATTTGTTTTGTTTGTCTCCTTACTGTAATAAAGCAGAGGGGCAATAATGCTATTTATTGTACACTCCATTAATTCAGTATTGTTTTTCTACAATACTTGATAACACTTTGGGAAAGATCCATTTTATCATGCTTCTTCATTTTAGTGGTAAGTACTAGGAAAGCAGTAATTCATCAGAAGCTAAAAGTAGAAAGAAATAATGTTTGTGAAAGTATACAGAAAGTGAAAAGGATCTGTACAAAGTTTGGTAGAGATTTAGGTAAGGTTAGAAAGACTTGCACTAATACAAGATTCAAGAGAGTATTAATCCGTTACCTGAAAGAATGTGTACCACTCTAGTCCCCTTGCATATAGGATAAGAAGAGAATGAAGGATATCAACTTATCTGTTGTCTACAAACTGTTTGGGGGATAAAGATATGAAGGACAGAGCTAAACTTGAGGTCAGGGATAAAGCTGGCACTGGAACATAAGAGTGTGGATCACACATTAGTAAAACTGATGGTGAAAAAAGAATGTACCAAAATAAACAAATTTGCTGAAGAAGAAATTTGCCAAAACAGAAATTTGCTTCTTAATAGGCAAAAATTGTAAGCCTTTTGAAGATGAACAGAATTATGGAATAAAGTTGCATGTGACAGCCAATTGCTTTCCCTGTTTCTTGTGAACTTATGTACATATAATGCACAACTTCAGTTTAATTATATCCATACACAAAAGCAACATTGTCACTGCTCCATACTTTATTTCCAAATGGATTCAGTTTATTAACTTGCATTTATAAATGTTTATGACATATAACACGACTGGCTTGACAAGAACAAAACGGAGCATATCAAGTTGTAAATATAGTGAGACAGTGAAAATGTCAAACCCAACAGCACTTTGCCATTGAATTCAGGCTGAAGTGAAGACAAGGATCAGGCTTCAAAGCATGGCAACAGTAGAAGAGCTGCATATGACTTTATAATAGTTCTCAGTCATTTCAAAAGCCCTATCAAAGTGCAGAAAAACAACAGTATTGCAATGCTTTCAAAGGTCTGGGGGTCTGCTGGCAATTGGCCAGATGCCATCATGGTGACAGAACTACACTAAGTGTCACCTTCTCAGTCTGATACACAGTTCTTCCTATCTGGAAGTCCCTCCATGTCGAGTTTATTGCTGAGATTTTCTGAGAGGAGTCACTGCCATCTTTTAATATGGCTAGGTATACTGCCTCAGGAACAAAGTTAGCTTTCTTCATAGCAGTGTTGCGGTGCTGTGATACGGATTTGTAGGTATAAGTGTGGAAGATGCACTGGTGACTCGGCTGTTGTTGAGCTGTTGAGCCTGGAGTTTTTTTCTCGTTCTGCCTCTGCTCCCAACAAGTGAGCTGGGGTTGGGCAAGAATGTGGGGGTGGATACAATTGAGACAGCTGAGCTAAATTGAACAAAGGCATGACATCATGCTCTGCTATAAAAGCTAGGGAAAGGAGAAGGAAAGGGGAACATTTATGGTTATGGCATTTGTCTTTGTAAGTTACCGTTATGCATGGTGAGGCCCTGCTTGCCAGGAAGTGTCTGGACATTTGCCTGCCCATGGGAAGCAGTGAGTAAATTCCTTAGTCTTCTTTGCTTGTTCATGCAGCTTTTGCTTCACTTGTTAAACTTTCATGTAAGTCTTCTCTCCCTCCTCCTAATTTCTCCCCACAGGAGAGGGAGCAAGCGAGCGTCTGTGCAGGTGCTCGACTGTTGGCCAACACCAGCACACCGCAGAGGAACAGCGTCTGCAAGGCTGCCCGAGCTAGAACAGAAGTAGTTGATATCTGTGTCAGAGAATCCTCTGTAAGGTTAAATTACTTTGCTAAACCACGCTTTAAATACTTACTATACAGCAGTAAACTGACTTTTAAAATTATTTTTATGCTAAATAATGTGATTCTTCTCTTCAGCTATGTGGTCCAGTTCCATACTCAGATATTCCCTACTGTTTTATAATTCTGCTGCAGGAAACAGAGAATACTGTTCAAATGATTACAAAAGGGGGTGCAAAGTGTAAGTCATGCTACGAGTCTGTTCAGGAGAGATGATGAAGTAACGTTCTACAGTCTTGATTACCCTTATTCAGATAGGCCTTCCAAACACATTTGGTGGGCCACACATCTGTAATTTTCTCATTTTTTCATTAGATAGCAAGAAAGCGGCCACAGGTCATAATGACTGAAGTTGTGAGCCACCTCAGCCTCAATCAGACTATATGTTCCCCATCCCTGTGCACAACATTTTCCCCTGATACATACCATAGGTTTCCCATAAGTTTCCTGAGCCATGTGATTACCAGGTAAGATGGATATCAACAAATTGCAGAGGTATTAAGATAAAACTGTGTTATGGCTGTGTCATACAGGAGTCTTCTCTCTGGCCTTGAAATCTGTGAGTTTGTGGCTATATGGCAGAAAGTCAGCAAAAGC
Source organism: Edolisoma coerulescens (assembly GCA_013397115.1). Classification (NCBI taxonomy): domain Eukaryota; kingdom Metazoa; phylum Chordata; class Aves; order Passeriformes; family Campephagidae; genus Edolisoma; species Edolisoma coerulescens. The sequence goes on from VWZW01007669.1 coordinate 251,871, forward strand.
ATCTGTACATTTACTTTATAAAGTAAAGCAAATACCTGTTTAGGAAAGATTTATTAAAATATCCTGTAAGCACCCTATTCACCACAACCTTTAAAACCTTTTGATTTTAACATTCATATTGGCTTTTAACATTCATTTTCTGGACTGACCTTACTAAACATATTTTTAAATCCATTAAAAGACTTAGCTTCAAGTTTTGTATGAAATATCAATACTATTGATTCATGCTTTCTCTCTCCGCAGGGCATGGTTTAATTTCACATCAATTTGTATAATGAAAAAAATGAGTGAATCTGCCAGAAATGAATGCTAAGAGAAAATTCTAAAAATCCATTAAAACACCTTATCAGCTACAAGGATAGCCATATCCTTTTACTAATGAAGGAAGATATATTGCAACATAGAAAATCAGAGCTAACTTGGTACCTGTGTCCACTAGCTGATATTGTGCTAAAATGGTTTATGCTGATGTATTTGAATTTAATTTCCCCACTATCAGAATTAAATTAATGGAAGATTAAGTAGACAACTCATTAAATGGAATGAAAATTGAATTATAAAATTAAATAATAAAAAATATTTTTATTCCTCGATGTTTTGCTAGGTATTTATTTTTGTTTCATCAGCATAAATCATTTTTACACTATGACTTCTACTCACAGCAAGGAAAATCAAATATATATATAAAAAATACATATAGTTTAGATACCCGAGCAATCTATTCTAAGAGAAGATACTTTCTTTTCCTCAGAATGAAATCGTGCTCTTGAATAATCATTGAAAGACTTGCCATTGAATTCTGTAGTGACAGGAGTTTATCCCATGAAATACACATAAATATATATTCATCCTGTAGAATCCTAGAGATGTTGGCTGGAAGGAGCTTGCAGCCCAAATTTCCACTGGATGTAGTACCACTTGTCTAGTCAAGTATTGAAAACTTCCAAGGCTGACATTTTTACAGTCTCCGTAGGTAACTTGGAGTGCTGCTGCATCAAAGTGATGCTGTTTAATGTCTGACATTCAAGACCCTTAACACTGGGAATTTACAGAAAGGAGATTAGGTGGTTATCCTTTCTCAAACCCAGATCCTTCTTGTCCTCAGAGAGTTAAGTTCTACGTTTTTCAGTTTCAGTCTCTCTGATTTTTTAACATGTGGTTTACTGTTATGATTGGAAGACATTTTGTGATCATGAAGGACAGTGTTGGCCTGTAACATGGCCCAGCACCATGGAACATGGTGTACCATGCAGCATGGGAACATCCCCACCACCAGGACCCACTGTATTGGTGAATACCAACACCATAAATGTAAATTAGTATTTCCTTAGGATCTAGGAAAAGAATCTAAGTGTTGGTTATATGCCTCCACTAACCTCTGTACTTAGATGATAGGTAGCTGAGACTTGAAATTATATTCTGTTAGCTGGGACCTTGACAAAATTTTGGTTAAGCATGAGTTTCCCTATGGGGGTTTTCTGTATAATTCAAAAAGTTAATTTTTATCTCATATAATGTGAGGTGTCTTAAGCTGTCATTGATTTTTACCCCAGTACTAGTTAAATGTTGTAAGTGGGAAAGGATCCCTAATTATATGTATGTTCTAATTGTTTGTCATGTTTTATCTATGTAAGGCAATGAACATTAATATTTCAGAATAACATGTGCTTTTATTAAATCAGTAGCCAAAGCCTTTGAGAACTTACTTTTATTTGCTTTTAAAAATAATTGTTGAAGCTTTTATTCCCTTCTGCTGCAGCCTTTATGAACACTAACCCTTGAAACCTTTATTCTTTTAAATATAAGCTGCTGATGTATCAAAGTGGAGGCCAATAGTGCACAAGAAGATAAACTTTTACAGTGGCAATTCCAGAATTCTATTAAGTAAAATTATTAAGGATTTTAAAATAAATGGGCAATTTACCTTAGGCTAGGAGAGTTGTGCCAATTTCATTAAGCAAGAAATATACTTGGTAGTCCACCCTTATAGTTGCCATAAAATGCTTCATTTTCAAATTATTTTGAAATCCTTGAAGGTGTAGATCATCTGCCTGTGGTATTTTCAAAATTACAATAACAGATCTGACAGACAGTGTGTATGAAAATCTCATCAGAAACTGCCTACAACTGTTGAATATCTAATCCCAACAGCCTGTCTACCTAACGCACTATAGCAGTGAACTACCACTGAATAACAAAAGCATATGCATGCCTTTTGCCCCTTACTTTTGTACCTTCCATTCATTCCCCCAGGTGATCTACAAGACAAACATCATCCCAAATCCAAGTTTAGAGGCAAATCATGAATACAAATGTCTTTCAATGGAAGAAAGGCAATTACAGAATTTAAATGTAGACATCTTTCTTTTTCTTTTCCCCTTTCTTTTCATATTGGTATAGCTTCTTAGAGTTTAAAATCGGTAGAAACTTCTACAAATATTTTTAGTGATCCCTGTATAACAGTCCATAGGACCCTCCTGTGTTATCCAGTGGTATCTTGAAGGAAGAAAGCAGTTTTCTGTCAAATGGTTTTGGCTTGGTTTTCCTCTTTGCAAAAAAAGGAGCCAGCTTGTGCAAATCTTTCCTGGGGGTAATATTCAGAAATATAATTAGTATACGATGCAAACAGTAGTAAATTGGGTTTATGGCCCTAAATGTTTGGCTATGAAGGCATGCAGATTGAAGCTAGAGGATATCCTAGAATAAAAAAAAGTAAGAAATGGTAGAATTTTTTTTTTATGATGAGAGTGTTGCTTCTTATGTTATGGATATTAATGTGATCCTCCTTTTCTGCATTTATAATTAGATAATAAAATCATCATTGCTGTCTGTATTCAGGATGTTTGGACTCATAACCAGAATTGGAAAATCTGTTTCAATTTCTACATCTCTAAAGTTTGACAGTGAGTTAGAAACTGCATATGGTTATATGTGCTTCTATCATTTCTGTGCACAAAGTTGGAATTATTCTGATGATAACCTGAATGTATCTGATATATCCTTGACAAAGCACTTTGAATGAGTTCACCAGGATGTTTTTATGGGACAGATAATGACCAGCCTTTTTTAAAAGGGCTTGTTGAATGAGATCTATCCTTTGATAGATCTTTAGGTTTCCCGTTCTACAAACAGGACAACTCAAGCTAAGAAACAGTATATTTACAAAATACCATAGACCCTACATTGCTCTTTTTTAGATGTTTTTGTCATAAAGCCAAGATTTGCAGTTCTAGATTTTTTCGAACTCTTTATTTAGATTTGCATTCAAAGTTTCCACTGATGGTAGGGTAGACCTGATTTGTAACTTATGAACCTGTGTTTGACAATTTGTCAATTTGACAACTTGGACTACTGAAAAGCAGAATAATTCAGTTTAAAAATATATGGAAAGAAGTAATTATGAAATAAGTTTCTAAAATGCCAACAAAATATATTTAGGGTACATAATTATGCAAGCATAATTGCCTTTTTTATATAAAATGTGTGTGTTTCCAAACAGCTAGAAACTGCAGATTAGTATAGGGGAGACTAAGTTCAGAGATCAACTCTAAGTTTACATGATTAAAACCAGCAACAAACAAGTAAGATTGGTAAGATGTTTCTGCCAGAAGCTGTTTATTCAGCAGAATAAGTGTCTTTTGGAAGCAGTCTAAATTTACAAAAAAACAAAAAAAAGAATTTTTTGGCTGAGATTTTGCTGATGTATTTGGTAACATCTCAGAAAGCAAGCTGGCAGACAAAGGAATTGCTCAGAGTTTGTGCACTCTTTGACATCCAGCTGACACCAAGACAGTTCTCCGTGCAGGCAGTACCAGGGCCAGAATGCCTCTTTCTTAGAATTTTAGCATTTTAGATGGAACAGAGTAAGCTTTCCTGGTGCTGTTCTAAGAGTTACATGGTTAGCCAGACATAAAGCTCAGGGATGCAAGTGGAAAAATCCTCTTGCATATACTGTCAGAGTCCAAGCTGATGTGGATATTGACTGTGGCCTAAATAAATGTGAAAGATGGAAAATAATGGAAAAAAGGTGAAAGCAATAAGTACAATGCTAGGGTCAAAATGAAGCAAAATCTTTGAATGTGGACATTTTGGGATTACATTCAGTATGCTAAATTTTAGAAATAGTTTTGACTGTTTTCTCAAAAACACTAGCAAGGCTAACAGCATGCTGAAATTAAATTTATCCTTTGTTGGCTGAGTTCTAATTTCCATTGAAATGCTTGAGAAAATATCACTAGTTTTAATGACAGATGAAGAGGAGTTATTTGTGTGATCCAAATAGCCTTAATTCATGCTGTTTGATGGTTTACAAATATTTAATCAATTTCACACCTTTTTGTTAAAAAAATGTAACTAACTAAAGATACTGTGTTTGCATTATAACATAAGTCTTATGGCAGAAATATTTAGGTTTTAAAACTAGGGGTTCAACTTAGGACAAAACCAAGAGTGAATGCAGAGGGCTACTTGTAGATACCCATAGCATACCGACATGGCTGAGAGACAGAAAGTTATAGAAAATGGGATTTCTTTTCAGCATACAGAATAAAAAAATCAACAAATTCAACTTGCTTAGGAGGTACTTGCTTACAGTTAGCCAAAATGTCTCTAAAATTCCATCTTCTGCATAGTCTATTCAGCAGAGAAACGTATCAATTCAGTCGAGGTCCACATGCTGTAACCTGCAAGTGAGATAGCCTGCTATCTTTGGAAAAGCCAGGAATGAGAGGTTTTTTTAATGTAGGTTTGTGCAGTAAACTAATATGTGAAGCACATATTAAATAAGTAGGAAGCTTATGTTTCCATCCTCTGGATGAGGAGACTGAAACCCCTGTCTACTGTTTCCTGGAAGAATACTCAGATTCTCCAACCATAGGGTTTTTCTGTGCTTTTTACTGAGATTGTGCCAAAGGCACAAAAACAAAAGACTCGTTAAGCACAGTTTCTTGTAGCATTAAGCTGCAGCATTTTTCACCTTGAAGAATAGATCCTCCTGTTCTGGTTTCTGAATGAAAAGCAGTTTGTGTAATTTAAAGCAAGAATCTCTAACCACTAAACTATTAAATAAAGGGCATTTGAGGATTAAATGGCAGGTCAGTGGGTTTTTTGAGGACTTTAGGATTGAACTAAGGCAAAGTACCAAGTCTTCCTACTTGTGTCTTCTAACAGGTGATAGATACCAGCAGATCATCGGCAAATACCTTTGAAGGTCTGTCATAACATGAATCAGTAAATGAATAGTGATTCAGAGATAGTCCTCATATTTTCTCACGCCACAACAATTTATTAGTGTATTAAAAGAGATCTATAGAGCTAGTTTCTTAACAGGTATATATGAATTTAAATCTGAATTAATGGGTGTCTTATTTCATACTTTTATAATGAAAACTGCAATGATTTCCCCATTTATTAGCAACTTTAATGGATGTATCTAATTAAACTGCAGTATGATTAATAGATATTTGAATATAGACATAGGATGTTTACAAATATTGTCTGTTTTTTGCTTTATTGAAATATGGCATGTTTTTGGCATCACTTCATTTTAATTTTAATGACCAAGGCTTAGGAAGTACTCTGCTGAAAATGATGAAAGACAGAGGCTTGAGGCTTCTTACTGAGTTAAATTAGGAGAGTGTCAATGTCCTGTCCAGTGTCCAGATTTCATTCCAAGATCAAGTGTTCTACAATAAAATAACTTAAGAGCTTCTACTTCTTGCAAATGTCCAAAGTTTCTCTTGGTTTTGTCTTTCAGTCTCAGAAAGCAAAATGTCTTTCATTAATTTCAATTCTTGCAAACCTCTTACTTAGTATTATAAATAAGTAATCCATCCGTACTTTAAAACAAAGCATTTATTAATGCTTTAAAAGAAAGGTAAAAACAAAACAGCACAAAACAGACACAAACCCTCAGGAACAGACAAATCCTAACTGCTGAAAACCCAGTTTTAGCAGCAGCTGGTTTTTGGATGTCTGACAGAGTGCAAGTTATAAGCTAGATACCTAGAGATAGAAAAAGATTAAATTAGATATGTCCTCCTCCAGCAGTTGTGGGATTTAAAGTGTCACTATACTTCAGTTGATTTAGATCCTTCAATTGCTGTCTTTTGGAGGTTTTCTTCTCAGAACAGTGTCTAATCCCACCTCTCCCTAATCCCTCGTACAGCTCTTTTGTATTGTCTAAGGAATTTCCGTATGCTTACGTCCACGATTTTTATTAAGATCTTTCCAAAGCACGGGGGAAGTTATGACTGCAAACTCAATTTACAGTGTTCATGTTCAGCTGCATGGAAGTTCACCTAAACCAGCCAGTAGGAAAAACTGGAGTGTAAGATATTTACTAGAGTAGTCATTGAAATCAGTATTCCCTGCTTCCAGCCTTTTCTTTCTCCCCTCTTTCTTGTCCAGTATTTGCTTCTGAATAAGTACCTAGTTTGTTTATTACAGCTTTCTTCTGATAGTTGCACTTGTATTACCACAGAAAGAAAAGAAATTTGACTATGCATAGTCCCACATCTTCTCCCTACCCTTTTGTTAAGAGGATAAAAGACAGGGCCAAAGGACTGGGGAAAAAATACATAGGTTTTGGAGTTAGTAATACTTTGAAAATACGTGACAAATGATGCTCTTCAAGCAAAAATGGGGGGAGTGCAAGGCAATCATAGCAGAGTTGGGTGCAGGCATTATCTTTATTTTTTACCAAAATTTCCATGCTGAAGCAAATTCTTGTAATCAGATATTTAAGTGCTGTGGGAATTAGTGGAAGTGTAAGAATCAAGAGACTGTAGATATTAATATGTTCTCATTTCACAGTATGTATGAGTTACATGCTAATACTTGGCTGTGTCTCCAGAGCATTTCCCAATGAACGGTTAAAATGCTGTGTTAGTCACAGACATGACAGTGTTAAAAAAATATAAAATTTGTCCAAGTATGAACCAATGATGTACTGATGGAAAACATAGAGAAAACTGGTATCTGGGATCTTGAGCACACTGGTATCTGGGATCTTCTCCCCTGTTCCTAAGGGAACAGCTAGAGCATGTTCAGTGCAGGTCTGAGATCCCAGAAACCTCATAGAACATATAATAGATAATTAAATTTCATGCCTTACCACTTACATTCTCTTTATGCAGTCACAGCTGCAGAAAGAAACAGTTTCGTGGGGAAATTACCATGTACTTTGAGACATCATAGAAATGTAAGTTTCTTGAACATCCCAATATTTTCATTCTATTTGTAGGACTGATAGTTAGAAAACAGTATGTGTCAGATTTAAAAGAAACGTAGTAAAAAATGAGAAAAATAGTTAGTAAATACTTTACCGTAATCAAAATAAGAAAATAAGATTACAGTAGCTTTCATTATTTTCATTAATCTTACTGAAGAAAAACATGTCAGTATAGTTTCTTTACCTCTTAATGCTTTTTATAATTATGAAGTATTATGCAAGAGACTAAATGATGGTCTAGTTGCTACAAGTCAACCACACAACACTGAATAATTTAATTCAGCTGCATGGTCATATGTGTCTGCTGAGGTTCTCACTCCTGTACAGTGGTTTTCTCATACCCAAGGTTGACAGTTTTGCAGTAAGAGGGACCCAAAGTGCAGAATAAATAAACATCTCAGTTGGGACTGTAGGTTTTGTAGTGTGTGAGCTGTTTCTAGTTTGAGCTCTCAAATTTTTCCTTTTTGGCTTATGTCAGTGATACTAAATGGGTCAGCTGGCTGTTGAGCAGATAAAATTATGACAGACAAACAGATAAAATTATGACTTTGCTATAGTGACAATTGATTGCAGATTTTAGCTTGGTAAACTAAACATCTCAGACAGAAAGAACCAGTGTCTGTTATTCTTTTCTATTCGATTCTATAATGAAAGCCCCAATTCCCATTAATATAAAACATTGTCTAGGTCAACAGGATTCCTAGGAGAAGATCTGACAAAGAGTTCACTCACTCTGCTACATGGCACATTCCCAGCATATCTGCACTGTCGGATATGTGAGACAAAAGCAGACATTTCTGGTCCTTCTTCTTACAGCTCAGGGCAGAAGAGGCCTTTGAACGGTCCCATCCCAAAACTCCCCATCTTTCTCTGCTGAGGGAACCTTTTCTACTTTTGTGTCTGTTTCAAGGGATGAATTACTGCTCAGCTGCGGGCAGCACTGTACATCCCCCTAGCTCCACATGTTCCCACGGGATGGTGGGAAAAACGCTCTTCCAGTTATTGCAGTTCTGCTGTTTTCTGTTGGCAAGGTCACTCATCACCTTACCTTGGCAAGCCAGGAAAGCTCCCTCTGGCATGATCTACCTCCATGTGTGCCTGCAATGAAATGCCTGTTGACATGAGGTGTGTGCATGGGGTGTGATGACCCGAGGAGTGGCTTGCAGATAAGTATGCTCTGGGACAAACATCTCAGCTTCCTATCCAGGTATATCCTGGCTTCCCCTTTAGCAATTAAACACAGATAAACCTATTATTCTTCACATAATTTCCAAGGACTAATGATCTTAACTCTTGTCAGATTTTATTAGAGTAGGTGCTCCTGCAAAACATGCCATTTGTTTCTTTAGAAAGATAATTAAACTAGCAGGGAAAAAAAATGCTTGATGTGGTAGCTAGTGCAGAAACTGTTCTATCACCCTGCTACTCAGATTTCACATTTTAAAAATCTTGCGTGTCTGTAAATCAATGAGCTATTTTTGTTTGTTTACCTGATCGTAAGCTGGTGAAACTGAATATATTTATAAATGCTGATATCTCCTGTATTAGGAACAGCAAGTTCTGTACAAAGCACACCTGAGCCCTCTGAATTTTGTCAGATATTTATGTCATTTCATTATCTAAGTTTTCCGATTACTTCACCTCAGTTTCAGTTTCTTAATGAAAAACAGTCGTTTCTCCTGCTGTTTTGATTTAGTATTTCACTGACTTTCATACTTACTTATTTGTAAAATAAAATCCCTGTTCTATCTCCTCTCAAATCTTTAAAGCATTTTTTTCAAAAGGTTATGCCAATTCTGCTGTCTAAATATCTGAAGAATTCAACAATTGATGGACCTGAACTAGGACATCAAGTTGTTGATTCTTTATATTTTAAATTCATGGAGATGCAGTGCATATATTGATCAAAACTATCCAGAATTAAACATAGATTTGTGTATTGATTACATCATTTTATGTTATTCTTTCCCTTAGATATGTGTAAGCAAAGTCAAAACAGAAGAAGTTATTACTGGGAAATTAGCACGATTCATATATTCTAAGTTTATTTTCAAGAAAAAAATGGATGTTTTGGGACGATTTTATACAAGTAGCCTGTTGTTCATTCTGGTGAAGATTTAAGCCTGGGAGAATGACTGGAACTAGACAACAGCTTCTCCTTGGCACAGCCAAACTATTTGAGTTGTTCAGTAGAGCAGAAAGGTGCTGGATTACTTCAGTTGCTTGTTGAAACACAAAGATTTGTATGAGGGCAATTTCATTTCTTGATCTGGGTTAACTCCCTGCCCAAAGCATTATTTTTATTATTTCTTTAACAGCCCAGGCTAGCTCCAAGCCCTGTGTCCCACAGGCTTTAAGGCTTTCTCTATCTTACCTCAGTTTCTTTCCATAAAAAAGGGAATCTGCCAGCATGCAGCTACAGCATGTTGTAAGCATGTCTCAATTCCTCCTTCTGCAAGATTCCTGCAGCTGACAGCTTCTCTGCCTCCTGCTTTGAACTCTATTCCAGCCAGCCCACGCTGCACCCAGCATGACATAAGCTCTTGCAGCAGTCCTCTTGTTTCTCTACTGTAAAAATTCTTCACCTTCTCTGCTTTCTGACAGTTTGCCCTTGCTCTGACTCCTGCCTTCTCATAGTACCATGTCACAGCCTGCCAAAGGTGGTGTGCCAAGAAAGGGGAACACATCTGCTTCTACATCCTGGCTGGTCAGCAGAAAGAGAATTGATTTAATAGAATTTTTTTTTTGAGATTCTACCTTTCCTGATCTAATATAATCAAATAAACAAGTGAAATAATCCCAAAACTGGCTATTTTTCCTTCGGTGCTTGAAACCATAACACAAGTTAGTTCTCAGTTCTTCCTGATATGGATTAAAAACATAGTAACTAAAAAAAAAATCTAAGGCACTTTGGAATTGAATTAATATTATTTCTAACTGGATAAAAAAGTACAGTTGGATTTTGAAGAGCTAATAAGACTTAACAAGTCTATAGTCAGGAGCAAGACTCAGTGTTTGGAATAGAAGATTTCACCCAAGCAGGCTTTTATTTCCACAAACAGAGTTAGACCAGGTCCTAATACTCTACCCTTTGCCATTGTAAAGTAATAAAGACTTGATGTGTTTTTTTAAATGGAGTTTATATCAGCTGAGTAAGAGGCAGCTGGGGTTTGTATGGTAATAAGAGTTAGAATTCATTGCCACAGGTAGGCAAATGAACACAAGAAATTATAAAGCCAAATAAAATTGTCAAGATGCATTTTTGAAAACTTGATGATTTTTCAAAAAAGTTTTCTTTACATTTCACAGTGATTAGATGTGACAACAGCTGGCAGAAAATAAAACTACTAATTGTGAGTGCCTGGGCAGCTACACAAATTAGCAATAAATTTGTGTTCACAGAATAGGAAAGAAATACAGACTGTCCTGAGGGGAGAATGAAGTCTCGCTGCACAGTACAAAACTGCAGGTTAGGGACAGAGTTAGAGTGTTCCAAGAGTTAGAGGAAAAAGCTTGCTGAAGCACCAGTAAAGACAAACCCTAGAAAACCACTGGCAAACTTCATGCTTGACCTTCATATTTTAGCTAGGTTTTTTTTGATTATTTATTAGTTTGAGTGATCACATTGAGTCAGAAGACACATGGTGCCACTGTTTATTTATTTCTCCTGCACCTCTGCTCTTACAGCTCTCAGCAGGTCTGGTAACCCTACTTTGAGTCATATTCATTTGCAAAGACCTCTAAGACAAGGTAAGCAGGGAATGTTCAAGTAACTGGTGTTTAGGTACGAGAAAACATTGATTCAGAGGAGGCATCCTCTGCTACCTGTATTCTGCCTGCATTGCAGGGGGGGGTTGTCTCCTGAAGGGTGTGGCACAGCTTTGCATGCGGCAGTGTCACAGGATTTAACTTGAAATGATACCATTTTATAGCACAGAAATTAATCTGATACAGTACAAATATTTTTGCCTTTCCTGTTTTGTAATTTAATGCCTACTGTAACCTAACTCACCTGATACCCAGTATCTTGACTATTGACAGCAATGAGATTAGCATCATATCTCAAAATATGGTTCCAGTATAGTGAAGAATCATGTAAAATTTCTTAGGAACTATTTTCCACTGAGCTCTCACAGAGGGGCTATATAAGCCAGCCACTAACTAATGAGGGTTTTGACACAATTCTTGCAGAGATTCCTAATTATCTACCAAAAAATCTTCTATCCCACTGGCTGAAGCAGTTAGGGATTTCTGAACATATGATACTCAGTCACGTGGCCTTGCTGCATCTCTTCCCACTGACTGTGTGACCAATCCCTCACCAAACAATTTTCAGAGGCATAAACGATTTGGCAGTGGAACTACTTACATGGAGTAATGTTGCTTTGGATATATTTTTGAGGATGAATTTCAAAGTGCATCCATTCCTTTGGATGAAAGATTTCTGCCAGTAAGGTTTAAGATGGCTTTAAGGTGGCCTCCAAGCAAGCAAGCATATAGGTAGCTGAAATGGGTAGGATACACTTTGTATGAAAGAGCAAGGAATATAACAAAATGACCTAGGCTGAAAGTGTTTATTCTAGAGCCCACAGACACATGCTCCTATGGTTCATGGGTATTTCTCTGTCAGTTTATACACATATGTGAGAATCATTAAAACAGCCCTTTGTGAGTAATACAGGGATAAGGATCATAGGCAAATTCATAAAACACAGACCACAGTTTTTCTAGTTATTTCTAGGAACTTAAGTATCTTCTTTAAGTTCAGATCTTCATTGACAGAGTCTCTTTTTCGAGTCAGTGGAAAACACTTGAGGAAGATTTGTCCCGTGGAAGGGTCAAATCATCTTCTGGAGATACTTGATGCACTTTTCACTGAATATGTCTTATTCTGTCAATTACGTATGAAGTCCAGAGCAACTATGCTCCTGGAAACCTCAATTAAATACCTAAAATTTGTCAGAGTAAAATGGCCCCAGGAAAATGGCTCCAAAAACTTCAAATGCACCAGGCTGTGTTGTAATTCAGTTAGCAGACTTTCAAGTTAGTCAGAAAATGTGATCAAAGCATCACATTAAGGCACTATTAAGAGGAATACACTTTGATCATGACTAATGAGGTGCAAAAGCAGGAAAAAAAGAGAAAAAACTTCTGTGGAATAAAAAGATAATTAAATGTAAGAACTAATCTGCCTCCATACTGTCTTATTGACAGAGCAGAGGTTAACATCAGTGCATATTTAGGCAGACATTATAATCTATTTCTCAAACCAGTTCTTTTCATGAAAGCTGAGGCTACTTGTGCTGAGAGTAAAAAGGAAAAAATATTAGGCTATAAATGAGTGGCTCAAATGTATTTTTTCCATACCATTTCAAGACTCAAGTATCAAGTCTAAATTACAGTGTTTGGAAAAATTGGTGAGGCTGTGCTAATGTATGAAAGGACTAGAAGGAATCAAATATTGAATACATTGATTAAGCCTTGTATATCTCTCTGTGAGAGATTAAGTGACAGCCCCATTTATTAGCAGAAAACCAGAAAAACATGAGTTAGTTGTTTTTTCTACTAAAAGAAAGACTACTTTTAATTTTTAGATTTATCATTCATTTGCCAGATATTACAGGGTTTATTGATAAGGAATCTGATATTGGTGTGGTTTGTACTGCAAAAAAAGTATAGCCATGCTACTGGACATGAAGGAGGCCTCTGTGCTCTATGCTCTGCTGATCTAGCACAATAAATACGTGTGACAATAAAGCTAGATTTAAAATGAACTTAAAAGCTGTGAATTTATCATCATTTATCTTCAGCTTTTATTGATCTAAAAAAGGCTGTGCTACCAAAAAAGGAAAAATAAAATGTTGTATAAATAATGTAAATCAATAGTTCTGATGTATTGTCACAACTGTTGGTAGTATGAAAAATAATAAATATAATACAAACAGTACTCAGGATCTTAGGTGAAATTTCAACCAAGCTGCAGTAGGTGGTGGGGATACACATTTTTGTAAGCAGTGCAACAAACTTTATACTCTGTTTCCCTAGCATCAGCTACATCTAGCAGCAACAAGGTTGTATAAATGATATATTATCCAATAGATAGCATATGTTATGTTGCATAAGTGTGCTCTGCTGTCTTGAGTAGGTATGGTATAGTACACCTAAATACAGTGGGACATAGTATGAATATAGTGTTAACCTATGATTATATGATATAGTTGTATAGTACATACATTAGTATATGGTATTAATAAAATTTTATTGTAACACACACTATAAAAGCCAGATTCACTAAGATTTATGTCACTTTTTAGTAATATGCATATGGTAATCTAAAATACTATGTGGAGTCTATAACCTGAATAAGATACACTGACCACTTCTTTATTGAATTAGTACGTTTATGTTTTTAAAATCCAAATATCTGGGTAAGAAAGATCCCTTTTATATTGTGACCACTAAAGCTAGGAAAAAAATGTCAAGTTTGTTGCATAGTTAGAGCTCAATTTATACCATGTATGAATGGCATTATGTTCTTCTGTCTTTTTTCACTGATGAATGACAGGCCTTATATTGAAATAAAAGGTAACAAAATCAAACATGTTTGTAACTGTGGTAAATGGAATTGCTTTTAAAGTATGAATTAGAATTATCCTGTAGAAAATATTGCCAAAATATCACTGATCCTAAAAGTTTGCCAAGGATTATTTGGACAAGATGACCTCCAGAGATCCCGTCCAGCTTCAAACATTCTGTAATTCTGCGGTTAAAATTATAAAAGTTTAAATAGCAAGAATTCCTGGTTACAGGAAAGGGGGCTGGAGTTTGGCACTGTGTGGTGTGACCAAGTTGCTTGTTCCATACCACCCACACCATCGCTGGGGCGTGGTTCAGGCGGGAGGAGCGGGGTGCCGGAGGGGAGGTTCGCCCTCCTGCCTCGCTCCCTCCGGCAGAGGGACTGCCCCCATCACTCAGATGCACACGGACCCGAGTCTGTTACTGAGGAGCATTGCAGTGACGGACAGGTGGACTGAGCTGCCAAGGTTAGCGTGTCTCAGGCGCATCTGGACTGGCAGCACAAGGGTGAGTTACTTCTGGCTCAGCGGGCCAGTGATGCCTCCAGTCATCGGGGAGGAATGCACCATAGAGGTGGGCTTGTGATCAAGGGGTGGACTTAAGCATGGACACTGTCCCCCAGGTTATCCGTAACTGTGAAATATGTGCTGTGGTCATGCAGGCCAAGTGGGTAAAGCCCCTGCGGTATGGGGGAATTGCTGGAAAAGCAGGAGTGATGTACATGGACAAAGAAATGAGTCATGGAACACTGCTTGTTCCGTGAGAATTGTGTTAGTCCGATGTAAACACTTAAAACTAATATCTTGAAAAATTAAGAATGCTGTGTTGTAAACTATGCTAAGATGTGATTAAATACTGATGTTTGGTATATTCATGGGTCTTATGGAGTAAATTGCAGAGGTCAGTGTTACTCTTTTTACCAGGCAAATGAGAGTTCTCAAGCTAAGAAAGCTCTGTCTAGAAGATACTTGATTAAATTCCATTTCATTGCCTTATTTTAAGCAGAGAAGAAAGAAGCAGCAATCCAACTGTGAGAAGATGATAATGGAAGAATTGATAGCTAGATACTCCTGTAGGTATGAAATCAATAGCACCATTCCCAGTATTAAGAATTAGGAGAGGCACATCACATCTTCCGCTTTCCTCCTCTCCTGCACCTCAGAAAGAAAGGGTGATAAACCCAGTCTGGTGATGCTTTCTGGCTTTTGTTGACAAAGAGGTTGGAGGCATTATTCTTATATCTGTATTCACTCTCTTTGAAGAGTCTCTGTGTGTACAGTTACTCTCACTTTTAACCAGAGATTGGAATCTTTCTGAAATCTAAGTTAGACTAAAAAGTCTGTCTTCTTAATTGCACCTATATTTAGGAGTCGTATTAGCTTCTCTTCATTGCTCAATGTTCCCTTTGGTTACTCATAGATAGTACACTGTTCTCATCCTTTTACATGGGCTCCAGCAGCTAAAATGTATACCTTTAGTCCTGAAACTGTCTCTGTTTTAAGTTTCTTTTATTATCAAATGGAAAAGAAAGATTATTTATTGAAATGCTGGGCTTTTTGGTAAGGCAATAAACAAAACATCAAAATTACTGAATTAATTGACTAAAGCAGCATCTGGTTCCTATGCCAAATTATCAATGAATTCCTCACTTCTTATTAAAATGTGTTGTGGAGCAGATTTGTTTTTAAAAGGCAAACAAGCAAAAACCCAATTAACATTTGTTTATAATGCTGATCAACATATCTAATAATTGTTGCTAGCATTTCCATGAGCATTTTCATTTTTCAGTATTTCTAAATTAATAAATTTCTCTTTGGCCACATAGTTTATGATTGACAGATGGTGGCTGTGCAATGTATTTTGGAACAAAAGCAGCTGACAGACTGTAGGTGGGTAGTATATTGAGCTGGCCAATCTCAGCGTTCTGTTCACATGTGAATAGCACAGTGTAAAAGGTAAATTTTTTGTTTCTGTCCTATCATTGAAAATACAATTAAATACTCGGAGTGTGAGTACAGAAATTTTTTTTAAAAAGGATCAGTTCTTCAGATGGTGTATACTGTGTCCACTTGCCTGACCAACCATGGAGCTAATAGAAACATGTAGATTTAGATAACTGAGGGTGTGACCACTAGTGCATATATCAGGAGTCACAGAAAGATTAAAGAAACTCTACTGCATTTGTAAAGATTTAGCACTTTGTCTTCTCCATACAGAATGAATGCGATGTTCTATTAGTTTTATCCATCACCTTCAGAAAAATGGTGTCCTCTGACTAGACTCTACAAGATGCTCTCATAACATGCATAAATAATCTGGATTTTTACTGCAAGAGCACCAATAGGCCATCAGAAAGTAAAAGATATGCTGTAGAGCATTTAAAGCTTGGGGAAAAAAATGTTATCTTAAGTTCTGCTTCTGATCAGGAGCCAAAACCAAAACATTTTTTTCACATATCCCAACAGAAGGCTTCATTGTACTCAAAGATGAGTAAAGTTTTAGAAAAAACAGGGACAGAATTTTAAGGGATTCTAGTTTATACAAATTTGATTTCTTAGATGCAAACAACAAAAATGTGCATATTCCCTGGCAATTCTCATCCTAATCAAACTACAGTCTACCTATCCGTAACAGGGTTGTCTGCCTCGTAAGATCCAAAAGCTCCCTCAGTCCTGTTCAGCTGCCACATCTAACCAATGCATGCTGTCAGAGGAAGAAGGCAGGTTCTGTAAGAAACTGGGTGAAATAAGGGGTGCCAGACTATGATCTGAAGATGGAGCTGAGCCAGTTGTGTCAAATGCAATGATCAAGTGAGTGGTAAGTTGCTGAAGATGGTTTTGATCTTGACTTCTTCCAAAGGCCTTGGCTTTTTTGATACTCTGAGAGGTCAGGAAAAGGTGGCAGTTATGAATAGAAGCTTTGTGAAGATAGGAAGCAGAAAGAGAAGTGTTGTTTGAAAGCTGGAAGTAGGAAATGGCTGTGGAAAGGAATGTGATCACCAAGATACCATGGAAGAAAATCTGGCAAGTTGGTAAGGAGAATGTCCAGACAGAAACTGTGCTGAATGCAGAAGTCATAAAACCAGTTGTAAGATCAGTGTGTTCCATGTTGGGAAAGTGCTAAAAGCTGCTGGCAGAAGGGCAAAGGGCAGGAGAAACATGCATTTTCTAGCACTTAGAGCAGGGTAGCAAGCAAAACTGGGAAGGTGTCTGAATACTTCTAAATCAGCAGGTGGAGAAAATGAAACAAGCACAGAAGAGAAGGGTAACAAATTTTCCCTTCATTTAAGAAGTTAATTTTAAAAGCAGACTGTTGTGCAGAGTAACAAAAGGCTCAATAGCAAAGGAGGAAGTATAAAAAATTGCAAGTCAGGAATTGGCAAGAAAAATGGGACCTGAATGTTTAAAGACACTTTTCATGGGTGCCAGTTAATTTAACTACAGAAGAACTTGGGAGATGTGTTTTGTAATTAACAGGCACGAAGTGGAATTGGCTCCTGTAGGTGAAACCTGACGGGAGACCTAAAAATAAGGTTCTACCTGGAATCAGTTTTACTGTGCCAGGTGGGTACATTGATAGATGACTCATATTAAACTCTGTCCCCAGTTAGCTCATGTGTGAGATGAACTCTGGGAGACAGAGGCCAAATAAGGGGGCAGCTGAGGGGCTGAAGACCATCTGGCAAGGAATGAAGGAAGAAACGTGTTGTGTTGCAGGAGTTGGCCTGATTTTGATAAAGACTTTAAGAGGTATGTATACAATAGCTAGCTAGATTCTCTGTGGGATGTGAGGTCTCGAGACTACCTATTGTGCTACTTCACTACTGATCCTGAGAGACGAAACAAGGCAGTAAATGGCTTGTGGGTGGTTGGAGGATGATGAAAATCTCTAGACATTTTGCATACAATCTGTCTGGATCTCATCATGTGCCATGGGGTTCTGAGGTATACCACTGCCATATGGTGTTCTGAGAGATGTGGCCGCCATTCACGAGGAAACAATTGCAAAATGCCCCCATTTGATGTTGTTTGCAGTGAACAATGTCTCAGCATGCATCTCTATAAGTGGAGCTCAATCTAACAGCAATAAGCAATGGTGACACTATTTACCATGGTGATGATTAATGTCAATGTCTTGTCTTTATTTCATTACAGATAAAACCTTGTGATTCAATTCTCATCTTACACAATCAGATCAAGGCTATCATGTAATTGACTGAGTTCATCAAGTTCACCGCATGCATAAAAGAAATTGACATGGGTCTTCTTTCTTTCTGTCAAATACAAAATGTACAGAAAATATGGCTGAAAGCAATTACATTAATGGCAAAATATGTTTCATAATGACTTCGTTTTCCCCGATTTTAAAGGTAATTTAACTTTTTCTAAAAAGCAGTGAAGTTTTGAAAGATGAGATAATCCTTGGAAAATATCTCTTGACTTTTGACTTAACTACCTGCAGTGACCCCGTCATATGAAAGTATCTTTCGGATGCAGCTGCAAAGTACCATGGTTGATCCTTTCCTTTGGAGATGTATTGAACAGAAACTTAGGCGTAGAGAACAAGCAGGGCACAGCTTGTTTTTGTATTGAGCATAACACTGAAAGTACCATGGCAGTTCTCCAGGACATGATGCAGGTAGATCAGTGTGACTTGCTGTTTTTATAGATATGTGAGCTTAGTTAGTTCTTGAGATGTCTCTGTAGAGAATATAATGGAAGAATCTGTCTCAGTGAATTGGTATTATGTAAATATCAAGTAATTTCTGTAATGTCTTATTTTTGTCTCTAAATTATCACAATGTTAGGAAGAGAAAAATATTTACTGGGGCACTGAATAAGAGAGCTTTTATTTGAACAGTGCTTGTCTGAAATTTGATAAAGCTATGAAGGGGAGAAAAAAAAATTAGTGTATCACTGTCACATAAATAGACAATGAAAAGGGAATGAAAACCACAAGTGAGAGAAGCTAACTGCAAAAGGATGGGTGAGTGGAAATCAGAGGGATGAGACTGGGAGTAATTACAAGCTCAATGATTAAGCTTTTTAGGCACAAAGGGGGAAGGAACACACACTTTCAGAACAGCAAACTACAATGTATTAACTGTACATGGGGGGAAGGAGACAGTTCTGGTCAGGACACTCAGGTGTTTTTTTCCTTTAAGGTAAGTCATAATGTTTTTGGATGGTTATGCAAAGAAAGACAACATAATATTAGTTTTAACAATGTGTTTCTAGAAACATATGTGTTTGTGAAGAACTTAATAGACAGCAATAGGGGAACTGAATTGTTTGTGAGATTTTATTAATAACATGCTTCATGTTGAGAAGCAAACAAAGGTTTGGAAGCATGTGGGGAAGTTATTAAAGTTCACTTTTATGCTAAAGAAAAAAGATATTAAAATCTGTATCTAAAATGAATGGCTTTTCAGAGCCAAATCTTTGGGAGAGATCTAGTGGTAGTTAAACAGATAGATATTAAAGGAAAGAGCTAGAATTTCCCTCAAGTACAGAGGATGACCACTGGCATTTCAGGAGTGGTAATCATCCTGAGTTCTGCTGGATAAAGTAGCTGTGGAATGAACCCCTTCTAATGAGTTGAAGTTACCAATTTTTACCGGAATACTTCTTTTATCTAATTTTATGCCCTGTTTAAAAGTCTGCCCCTTCCCTGTTGTTCCTGGCTATATCTAGTATTTGATTTGTAGTACTGTACCTTTGTGTCATCAATGCTGTGAGTGAGTAAATAGCTAGAATTTGGAATAAGGTCAGTTATTTATTTTGACCAAATGAGTTGTGTGAGCTCCATGCTCATTGTTGCTCTTTGAATCCCAGACAACGTGTAGAGGTAAGCTCTTCTGTAACTACCAATCTGCAGACTCAGCCTGGGATATGGCAATTATGCCATGATTTTCTTTCCCCTCCTTCCTTCTTTATCAGCAGAGTCTGCAAGGCAAGCTGATCTTACGATCCATGCTTGTGGATAACTAGAAAAATATCTCTGAAGTGTGTTTCAAGAAAATTTTCATTATGAGAGAACTTGCCTTCGAAGAGCACTTTTTTGACCATAATGGGTTCAAAAAATAGTTTTTTTAAATGGCCGGGGAAAATGGTTGTTTAAAATGTCAAATAAAAAATTTGACTGCACAAAAAGAAAAGGGGTTTTGGGTACAAAAATTCACAAAGTTCCATTCAAAATCAAGTTGAATACTAAGGAATTCAAGGAAGATTATATAGAACAGAAGTATTTGACACTTTAAATTGAGTACTCACTAGACAACTTCTAAAGTAAATCAACTTGACAGGCAATTTAAAAAAGAGAAAAAGAACTAAGGCTTGCATATTAATGAGCAGCATATTAGAAATATTCTAGAAAATAGAATATTTCTACTAGAAAACAAGTAGCTATGAGAGAGATAACAGCTGGTATGGGAATTGGTAACATTCTTATCTCAGTTTACAGATGCTGGCAAATGGCTCCTTGTGTAATGTGTGGATGAGTATACCTAAAGGGTCATAAACCTCAGGAAATTCCCTAAATACTCAACAGTGAAAGGGAAAATCATGTCTGTTTTTCAAGAAAACCTGTTTCGTTGTTCCTGAATGTTAGGAAAAGTTCTGTCATGTGGGCTGAACAGGGTATGGTATTCCTGCTTCTGGTCCTGACAGTTGACCGAAGTTCACCACAGTCTCTCAAAAAGACTTTGAGATCAGGTCACTTAAATCTTTATATAGGAATTTAACTGTTGAATTCAATAAACAAATGCTAAGGATAAGATGGTGCTGATATCAGAACAAGCAATGATGCAAATAGTGTACAGCAGTGCAACTATACTACTTGTTTATCTCAGTACAAGAAAAGGCTGCTTTTCACTCACCTACTGTAATTAAATTTATATGACCCATGTGGTGTTTTTATAGTTACTGAATGTATCCAGATGTGGAAACCTTCGCTCTTCTTGGCAGCCTTGGGGAACTATTACTTCAATAAGAAGTATTGGAGAAGACTTAATGCTCTTGAGAGTTATGTTACCAATCAAATATTCACTGAAGACTGTGGAAAGATTTCATAAATTTTATGATATTTTGAACAAGCCCTGAGACTTTTGTTTTGCATATTAGACTCCTCAAACCAGGAGCCAAACAAGGCTACAGGTGCCAACATGTCATGAGTGTCTGAAGGAAATGCCTCTAGCATCACGCAACTAAACACTTAGCTTTGATGATCATCTTCCGGTTTTCTGGCAGCTGAGCTACCTTTTATAGGTGACAAGAAGACACTCTGTATCTAAATTGGCATGCTTAGAAAGTGCCCAAGTCCTTTCGGTGCTTTATTTCTCCCTGATCATGGATATCCTTTCCTTAGACAACTCATTCAGGTTGTGGATTGAGTAAGAAATCTTAGTTCTAAACTTGACACTGATGCATGACCCTAGACACTGTGAAAGGCTAATTACTTCTGAGAATTTTGCCAAGTGCCTTGTACAGTAATCAAAGAGGAATACTGTGCTAATACTGTAAAAGGAGAAAAGGTCTCCTGAGTCTGAGTCTTAACTGCAAGAATTTTTCTGTTGATGGGGGGAGCTTTCTGCACTTCAACATATAACTGATGGCTTTATGATGGTTTTCACTTAATCAAAACCAATCTGCCATTGGAGTTTTTTAATCATAAAGGTCATAAGCTTTTCTTATGCTTTCTGTCATTATTTCAGTCTCTAACAGAATTTATTCTTGAATATGTGTCTCTTACAGAATGGAATATGCACCACAAATCATATTTGACAATTCTTTGTATATTTCTGAATAAAACCACAAATCTTAGATCTGATACAGGAGGAGTACAGGGGAGACCTAAACAAAAAAGCTGCTAGAGAAAGACAAATCAGCCAGACAGAGAGAAAGGGAAGACAGACAAATGCCCTGAAAATATACTCTAGCTCCATTATTTAAATGTTTTCATGTAATTACAGGATGTACTGTACATGTGTTTTTAGACATCAGCAGCCAAAGTGGATGGCAGGTACTTCAAATATTTCAAATTAGACATGAGGCCCTGTTCTCCCTTCCTTGTGATGTCTGAATGTGTTGACAGACAGTCTAAATTACAGTCACTCTTTCGAGGTGACTACATTTGAAACATCACACCAGTTTATAAATCTCAATTTGCAGTGACCCAATTCATCAATACCTGTCTTTGCTTCTTACTCTGTTTCAGCTCCTTTTTCTTCTATATTTAGGACTGGAAACAAACAAAAAAATTTACCTTTTTTATCCATCTTATGTAGCTGATTTGTTACTTATGAAAACAAGAAGGTAACCTGCTTTTTGGAAAATATGCTGAACATGGTATGTAATAGATCACATACCTGAAATGTTACTTTTCTTTGCTTTGTGCATCAATGTGTTTATTTTTTAAGCCAGAAAATCACAGTACAAACTTTCATATAGTGATGAAAAATTTGAAGTAGACTTGACGGACAGTAAATCAGTGGTTTGCATGCTAAAGCACAGGCTCTATAACATACCAGGAATGAGGAAAACTCATACCACTTAGTTGTGTACTTCCATGATAGGGTGGGGGGTTTGGCTACCTTAATTCTGTTCTCTCTGAGTCTCAAGAGACTCACATCACAGAGCAAGCTCATTGATATTCCAGAGTTTCAGAAAAGCTTGATTAGCTTTGGGAACATTGACGAATGCTTCCCCATCCTACCCACTCTGGTTCTGCTCACTGCTGCAGATTTCCTTTCACGTACTTGCAGATATGTTACTCACAGCAGTGTCTGTTCACTTCACAAGAGGAGAGGATAGCTACACCCCCATTTTCAGTTGATTCACCAAGGAATGAAAGAGATCACTCCAAAGTGGTCCAAAAGTTTACCAATAGGATGGGAAATACTGGACAACTAGAGTCAGGACTACTCTGGGTACTGGAGCTGCAAAATGGAATTTGGGTGAGACAGCACAGGTTGGGAGAGGCATCAGCATGCCTTGGAAGTGTGTCCAGTGCTGCAGTGTCTCTGCTAAGGGTCTTTTCAATGAAGAGCAGCATGTACAGTGTCCTTCCAGGTAATAACCTAACAGACGGTAAATCAAAGACCTATATGAAGGGGCAGATGGAATTCTGGAGGGAAAAGGAGCACGACGTAACACAAGAGATGTGGGAATGAACTGGGAGAAACCAGGCAAGTAAGCAAGTGTCCCTTTTGTTAATGGAACTCCAGATGTCAAAGTCCAGTGGGATAGCCAGTTAGGGATAATTAAATGATTTATGTGCTGGGAGATGGGACTTTTGCAGGCATGAATGGGAAACTGCTTTGGCAGAGCTGGTTGCTTACTGAGAGCCCTTTAATTCTCTTTCTGAGACCCGTGTGCTCTGGGTTATGTTTACTAACATTGTTTTTGCATCTTTGGCAGTCTTTATGTACTATGTTACCGTAGATGTCTAATTGAGCAAGAGGAGGGACAGGGAGGGCTGTAAAGCTTTGCTGGGGTGTTACGTGCCTTAGATCAGGCAGAACAGAACTTGCTCCTTTGGCAAGCAGCTCGTCTGCAGAAGTGCAGATAAATACCAGATGGGTACTTTTTTGGCTCGCAGTGTTTTGAAATGTGTCGAAACATTTTTTGAGAAGGACACGGTGCCATCCAGAATTTCTGTCAGCCTTGCCTCGTTTGTTTGACTGGATATGTGCCTTAGCTATAGATTTACCTAGGAAATTTTGTGGATTTAACACCCATTTCTCAGCTTTAGTACAAAAACCGGAGAATTTAGTGCTTCTTGCTCTTGATGTCATCACTTTTCTGGAGAGTGATAGATATGTGCATATAGAAAATTTAGGCATTATCTATTGTCTAAATCTGAAAATGTCCCTTAGAGCTGGGGATGCCTGCATTAATTTAGGAAATTCTGAGCTTCCTGTTCCTTCATTATTGCAACAAATTGTCTGAACCATTCTGTGGTGGCTTGTTACAGAAAGTTTGATCAGCTTTATAGTATTCTTCCTATATATTCTCACAAATACTCAATTTGTGCCTGCTTCCGACCATCCAAATCCTAATTTAACACATAAAAAACTGGGGGTAAAGGCACCCAAGTTAAGCCATTGTGTTGCTGATGCACAGTGTTTTCGAGACAAACGTAATGGTGCAGTAGGGATGACTTCTGAGGTAATGAAACTCACATGGGAGTAAGCTATTGAAATGCAAAGTCCTTATCAGCTTTCTCAAAGCTGTAATAACTGGCTCTTCTCTTGAATATCACTCCTGACCTTCCCGACACTGAACATACTAAGGGAATTTTGTGGCTAGGCTCATTGACATTTCCTTTAAAAATGAGTAAAATAAATGCACAGCCAAGAACACTCACCTATTGCTTGCTGTATATTTTACAGTCCGCCCTGATCCCTTACCCAGTGTTTGCTTGTTTGCAGATCTGTTGACCTTCTTCATCTGTTTGTAAATCACTTGCTTTGTTTTCTGGGTGAAGAGGAGAGAAAAAGGGAGAGATTTTGGAGAAAATGAGGAAGAGAGGTAGAGAACTAAGAAACCCTTTATTTTGTTTCTAATTCTTTTCTGTTCACTTAAGCTTTCTTGGTATTTTTTTGTCTACAACAACAGCAGATTTCTCCGCACACAAAATTATTCTCAAAATCCAAAGAGCTTGTAACAAGAACACAACAACAGATAAGTGGTATACAGTTGGACAGAAGATGGCCAGAAAAGATAAGCGCCTCTAAGCTTCAAGAAGCAATTCAAAACATTTGTGGCAACTTTCAAGGCATGGAACCTGAAATGTAAGCATGTCTCTGGTTTGGCTCATCAGTGGTTTTGATAGAGACTTGCCTGCAATGTTTTAGGATGTATATGCACGGTGCTCAGCTTTGCCACTTGTGACTTACAGGGCTGGGAGCTGGGTACTCCAGCAAGAATCAGCTGCAGCCAGAATGTGTTTGTCTCTTTCCCTTTCTTCCGCCTTTTAAAGTTTAGACTTTCAAGCTCAGAATGGCACACCTTGATGTAACGTCACTGGTCCAGGCTGGAGCCCTGGACCAGCCGTTCCTCCAGCTTTGCTGCTGCCTTCACCACAGGAAGCCACTATCAGGTGCTTCCTGTAACTTCCTCAAACACGGATACTGATACTGCGAATAGTTTAACAAGTGTCCGCTGTTGCCCACTAATGCATAACTCTGGCTGGTGTTACACTCAAATAACGTTCAGTTACTTTCGTGTTGTGAACTTTTCTTTTAGGATTTACATCTTTTGCCTTTCTTTCGTTGAGTATCTGTATTATATAGGTAGTGTAAAACTATTTGTTTCAAATCATTGTAATAAATAATGCGATATATCTCCAACATGCCACCACTGTAAATCTTCTTTTGTCCAGAAAACCACAAATTTTGGAAAAACAGTGTTTTTGTGTCAGTTTACAGTGGCATATTCTGACCTTCATAAGAGAAAATTATTAGGATTAAATTAAAACAAATGTTAGCATTACAGCCAGTGTAATTGGCTTTTTTTCTTTTTTTCTTTCTTTTTTTTTCTTTTTTTTTTTTGCTTTGGTTTCTGCTACTTAATACAAAAGGGAATCACTGCCCTTATAAGAAGACTGACAAATCCTATTGCAAAACTTGCTTAAATAATTTTAAACACCATATATCCTCTTATCTCCCTGTTCAATTCTGAAAGTAGTAAGCTGGGAAATTCATAGGACACAACTAGTGTCAAAACCAGCTTAAGTTTTGTCTCTGGCCTCTGAATCTTGTGATTGTACCCTTACTGGCTCAATTCAATTACTTTTCCCAGATGATAGTCTCTATTAATGAAGTTTTTCCTTATGTGCAATGTATATGCTGAGCTAATTGCTTTCTAAAGAGGGGAAAATTCTTCTCTATTTCATGATAGCTAGAATAAACAATAGTGATCCCAGCCTAAGCCATGTAGAAAGAACTTGGTGAGAGTTAAGGAGAGAAAAAGGGATACTCTTGAAGTGGTCTTCATGTGTAGAGCTGTGTGACTGTGACAGATACTGCAGGAGGCAATTGTAAAAGCAGGGCTGGGTAAAGCACTGATTGCAATACCTGTGTGAAGAGTGAAGTTTTCCTCAATGGGGTTTGCGAGTCCAAGGGAAGCCTGAGATTTCTATCTTTCAAAAAGCTCCATAGGGACAAATCAGCATTGATTTGGGAATGAAGATATGATGTGTATTTTAAGTAAATAAAATGAACCAAAGAAATACCTGACCCCTTTCAGACTAATCTAGTGAATGGAAGTTACTACCTGCTGAAGGCCCATCTCTCTGTTAGGTCTTAGGGGTCAAAAGGAACACGGTCTGTATCCATCTGGATGGCAAAAGCAAAAGGCTTACCAATATAGAGCAAAACTATATCGTAAGGCAGAAATTACTTATGCAGAGTTAACATGCATGATTTCAAACATTCATTTTGGGTATTTGGATATTTAAGCCTGGGATATGTAATCTCCAATCCAAACATATATACGCCTCCATAAATTAAAAAGAATTTACTGTAATCAAGACTTGCATCATTATTATATATATATTATTATGTATCTCACAGCATACAGCTCTCACTTGTGAACAAATTATTTTAAGATCAGATTTAAAACAATCAGTATGCAAAGGAAAAAAAATGTAGAACTATTATTAATAAAAACATAGCCACTGTTTTTGTTGTGTTCGCTAAATCAGAAACTGAAAGCTAATGTACCTTTCCGCATGAAAAAAACCTTAGCCATGAGAAAGCCATATTGCTCTGAAAAATACCCTTTTTTTTGTTTTGGGTTTGGTTTTTTTTAATGTAATCTTGCTTTTCAAAGTTCAATACCTTCAGCAGAGGGGAATTGAGCACATGTTAATGTAGTGTAGCAGGAAAACAGGAGTGTGTTTTGCCTTGCTATGAACATGAGGAAATGAAAGCGTTCTGCCACATCTGTATTTTATACAGTCACTTGCTGGACAAAAGGACTCATTGGCCACCAAGATTAGTTTTTGAAGGGCAGAAACAGAATCCTGCGGGATTTGTTCCAGTATGGTAGGTTCCGTTTTGGAGGTTCCTGGAGGATGAGTTAGCTAAGAGTACAGGGGAAAATGTCTCATCTGTGTGGATCAGAACGAGGTGTAGGTCTACCACTATTGAAAAAGATTTGGGAGCTTTGGTTTTATACTATGGGCAGTGCTGCCATGGTTGCAAAGATGAGATTGCATTGCTCACAGACTAAATGGTAAATGGTTAAAAGATTCTCAAGTTGTCTTCAAGGAATCAAGTTCATTTTTGGAACTATAGTATCAAATACTGCCTCTATAGAAGTGTTAAGAGAGACACACTAAGCAGCAAGCAGGATTAGTAATCATTTATGCATGGACTTAATCCATACATTACTTCAAATAATATTTCCTGCTCTAGTGTATTCTGCAGGCACACCCACGATAAATTG
The DNA here is from genome assembly GCA_013397115.1 of Edolisoma coerulescens. Taxonomy (NCBI): domain Eukaryota; kingdom Metazoa; phylum Chordata; class Aves; order Passeriformes; family Campephagidae; genus Edolisoma; species Edolisoma coerulescens. The sequence goes on from VWZW01007669.1 coordinate 279,129, forward strand.
CAAATAGCAGAGGAACAATGGTATCTTTATGGTATCTTTAATAAAGTTTAATGGTTAACAAAAGATAATGTCATAAAACAATCTTATCACTTTCCAAATGAAACTGATTTTCCCATCTGTGATCTCTAAATAGTATTTGGAATCCACAGAAATGATATAATGTTTAATCAGATTACAGTATAAAAATCTATCTACTCTCCTTAGAGATTTTTTAAAATTACAGCATGTTATCTGTTAATCGAGCTCCTTGTTGCTGAGAACAGGAATCACTGTCCTCTCAGGAATGGATTTCTGTGCCCATTTAATGCAGGAAATGACAATGTACACTAATCTTACTATATTGGTAGAGAGCATGTGACTTAATGCTTTTACTTTCTAAAACTCATATTTTCCAAAAGCAATGAACTGTGTTATTCAGGCCTGTGGAATTCCTGTGCAAGGGATGCAGCTAAACCTGCAAATGAAATCAATGGATGTTCAAAGCTCTACAAAATACCAGCCATGGTGAAACTCTTTCACCCAGCTCATTACACATAATTTAGAGCACCTCTCAAAGTACAGTAACAGTGAGTGATCTCATCACGTCTAACACCCCTTGGAAGCAAGAGTTTGAAAGAGTTTCCCAATCTGGATACAAGAGTGTTCAGTTTTCCTTGTGATATTCCACAAAATGTATTAAACAGGAAAGACATATTTCCTGGCCAGGGAAGGACTGACTGAGAATGACACAAACCCTAAAGCTGCCATCACTTAACTACACTAGATGAAACATCTGTAGGATGTGCCTGCATTTATGCTATTTCCTTTTACCCATTCCTCAAAATCCCATGTCTGGCCACCATCCTGTCATAAACGTGTGCTAATTGTGTTGTATATTCAGCTGGAAAAACAGTATTCAAGAATAATTGGGAAAATGCTGGTTTTAATCTTTACATGAAAAAAACAACAGAATTTAAGGTGTAACAAAAGAAACAATTATTGAGTAAAGGTTTTCAAATATTCATCTTATTAGATCAGATTATTAATAACAATGGCTCATTCCTTTTGTAGAAAAATATAACAGCAGCAGGAAATTGATTCTTTGAAATAAACATGAAGTCCTGCCTGACAGTAAAAAAAGATGTTTCTCTTCAGTACAGATGACTTTAAATTTATGAATAGTATCTGTGCTCCACCCTTACCACATTAGTATTAACACCTAGGTATAACACCACACACATAAATACATTTGATACATTTCAGCCCATAGGAATACACCACCAAATTTCAAAAGCAAATCTTAAGTCATGTGGTATGTATTTGGAGCTGGGATAATAATAGTCAGCCAGCAGGAAAGAAAGATTTAATAAGTTTTGAAATTAGAACTGAAGAATACAGTATAAATTCAGCATTCTGTTCAAGAAAACATTAACATTTTATAGGTCTTTGGTCTTGTTTTCCATTTTCTCAATTTAGGCTCCAGGCAGTTCAAGATGTTTGATTTATTCCAATTACATGTGATTGCCTTGTGTACTCTGTAATGCTTGGAACAATAAGGGGATGTAAACATCTCTGTTTCTGAAGCAATAATAGGTTTCATTTCAAATATGTTCATTATACAGCACATACTTCAAAAGATAGATAAATCTTTTTTAGTTACATCCAACTTGCAAGGTAGGACATCCCTTGCCTCTTAGCACTCTAGTTGTGGATTCTTGGCAAGGGAAAAATCAAAGAAAAATAAAGCTCTGATGGATTTTTCTTTTTCTAAAATATCAGAGACATAACCTAGTCAATAAAATACTTCATTTATCTGGGAGTGAATGTGTTCATCCAACAAAAATCCAACATTAACAGTATTGTAAGAATGGGCTACACATCAGGCTAATGCTGCTTCAATGACTTTTCTTCAATTCAATCTGTTCCTCTATTAACTAATAAAAAGGTCAATATTATTTAGATAAAATCTACTTTTATTTTTAATCTTATTATTATAAATTAAGGATTTTTATCTTGTTTCTCTAACACCAAATCCCCTCTTGACTGGGTCTCCTGAAACTGGTATTTTCTGCTCTGTGAAAAAGCAGAGGGGTTTGGGATGACTTAAGGAGATCAGACTGTTCTTGCTGGTATCTCTGCTAATCTTGTTCCCATATGTGGTCTCGGTGCCTCCCCAGCTCAGTCATATTCCTTACACTATTTCCCCTTCTTCACACTCCCTGCCCATGCACACACTTTCCCCCCTCTCTGTAAAAATATAAAAGTAAAAAATGCCTCAGCTCTGTCCCTCCTTCCCTTTGCTGGTGAAGGCTGGTGCAGGCGATGGCAGGGACATGCACAAGCCTGGCCCTTCATCTCCTCTGCACAGCGAGGCTTCTACAGGCAGAGCTGGTGATGGTCACACCCACTGCAGTGCTTGAACCTGAGCTCTGGCCCTTGTGAAGGCTCAGGAGAAGTGAAAGGCACCTTAAAATAACATCCAAAACAACCTCTACAGCTTTCAAAACAGGAAACATGAATACAGCAATGTCTGAAATCCCTTCCTTTCTCAGAATAGAGGCGCTAGATACAGCTGTCCTGTGAGAGATCTCTGTCCTTAGAAATAATTGCTCCTAGAAATAAGTGGATACTTGCTTATCTCAAAACCTTTCTGGGGGTGTATGGAGGCAAGGAAAGGCCAGCAGAAGGGAGTCTTCTTTTGTTATTTCTTAATGAAGTTTCTCAAGTGCTTCGCCTGGTTGGGAGACACAGTTTAATTTGCCAGGTCTGCCTAGGGGAACTAGACTCTTGTCCTTCTCCTTGTGCAGTGCTGGAAATGCCAGGCTTTGAGTGTGAGCCATTATCTGCCTCTGTTACGTCACTGTGGATTCCCACCCCGGCAGTGTGTGTTGGAATGGGCAAGACGAAGCATGGAGATGCTTCTCTTGCTGCTCAGAGCAGGCTCATGGAGCAGGGGTGATCTCCAGCAAGGACCACATTTCACCCAAGCTCTACAGAGGTTCTGGAAGCAGAGCTTACAGCAGAACCCCGGAGGTCTCCTCTCCTGCCCAGATTTGCACTTACAAATGCTTTTTATCGTATTGCACTCCCTTGTGTATCTGCTCCTCTGCTCTGTTGTGCTTGCTTGATCTTGGGTTCCTTTTTCTTCAGCCACAGAGAGGGAAGGCTCCCCCTCTGAGCACAGAAGCTTTCTCCTGCCAAGTGGTGTGGATTTGAACTCCTCAGCCTGACCGTAGGGACTGAACACAGCATTCCTGCTTCCTTGCACTGCAGTTACAGAGGACATTGCTGCTTCTATCCAAAATACAACAGCCAGAATTGTTTTCTGTGTGTAACATGTCTTCTCTGTAAATACTATGCATGCTCTGAGAACACACAGTATTTGACACCCCAGCACAAAAAACCTAGTAATTTTTGTGAATAAGGACCGTACAACAGCAAGGCACCCCAGGAACTTTTAAATACTGCAATATTATTATTGAAGCAGTAGCTGGAAAGAAGAGGATCAGAAAAGCAGAAGAAGGAATGAGACCTTATATGTACCAAACCCCCCAGATAGTTACAAGGGTAGACCATGGACTGAGCGGGGGCAAGGGCTGGTGAACTTAAGAGAACAGATCAGCCACATGGCAATCTCCTGACTCCCTAATGACTTGCTTTTGACAGGTCTTATCAATAAAAAAAAATCCCCTTTTATCATGCATAGCTCCAGGCAATTTGATTTGAAAATATTTTATTATAACCTGGGTTTTCTTTTCTGTACCAGAGGTATAGGGCCTTTGGGACACATCCTCTTGTATATGACTACCAAGTTTATTCTTTGCAGGAACAAAGATATTCTGAACAGAATTAACTTTAGGAATTATTAATAGTGACTCATACTATCTCATAGTCACAAAGAAAATGAAATTGATTGAGTAAATGAATACTCAGCATAAGGGTTTATAAGAGCAGGGACCAGGACACAGCCTTTGTCAGTCCACTTCATTTCAGGTAGCTACTTAGCAAAAAGTGCATTGAGACTCTAGCTTGTTTTTCAGAGATTAAGTTAAAATACCTTTATGCGATCCATCAAGAGGGATTTTCAAAGGTCAGATGACCAGCTGGAAAAAAAGTAGCTCTTTTTTCTGAGCAGAAAAATAGTCCTGTCTAGCTAATCCATTAGTGATTTAAATTCTTCTTTTTGTGCTCCACAGCACTTAGGCTGATTTTATTCAGCCTGTGTTTCTCTTTCTAAATGTCTGCAAATATGAAAACAAATGGTATGTTTTTTTATAAAGGGAAATTAAGTATCATAATCATTCACATTTACCAAAGTTTATAGGCATGGATCACGACATTCCTCTTTCCTCTAATTCCTCTCCAAAACTACTCAATTACTTAATTTAAATAATCACTAGTTTCATATTAGTAATGTACAAGTATCCCAAAGACTAAATTTTCCTTGTTGAAAATATTAGAAACACTTGAATATCAATATTTCAAATGCTTAAGAGTGGAGTGCCCCAAGTGTTGCCTCAGGTGTTGGTGACTGTCACCAACTTCCCCACAAGGCAGACTGAAAGCACCTGCTGCTGCTTCTCTCTTTGGTATCAGCTGCAGGTTTGTTTGCATTTTTTTTAACTGATTTCCATTGGCCATTCTCTGTACTGACTACACTGCAGGGGCTGGCAGTGGAAGGCTATCTTCATACTTCCTGCAGGATTCATGTGGGGTGAGATCAGTAGCACTCTGTTACTGCTCTGTTGCTGTTCCTCAACAATTAATTGTGGCTAGTGAGGCTGGTCTGGTCCTCTCTGATTCCTCAGGACACGGCAGTTTCTGTTAATCCCATCATAAGTCAGGCTGTTAGACAGTTTGCTGTGTTAAATTAGATGGCATTAGCTTTCAATTTCTGCATTTCCTGATTATGAGGGAGGTCTTAAAGGCTACTGAATGACATATGCTAAAGATGATTTCTTCACACATACCAAGAATTTATTGTGTAGGAGTCTTGTGAAAGTAATGAACAGAACAAGTACTCCTTCCAGATCTTTTTCTGTATTTTTGACATTATAGTTTCTACTTCTTTTTTCTGAAATTAACATCTGGAGACTGCAGATTTAACTGTTACTCAGCGGTTCATCATCATGACAAGTGTCTGAATTAAACAACATTGACTTAAGGAGAAGCATTGAAGTGAGTTGCATGACAGAATTTGGCTTAGAAGCCTAACTGTCTAATGCTTAAATTATGAGAAAGAGATTTTGGTACTGAAAAATCTTTTTAGTCTAGAAGTGTATCCTGAAAGTTTAAACTTGGAGAACTCTACACACTGAAATGAGGTCTAGGAAAAGACAGAGGAAAAATGCACTGAATATGAAAACAGAATATCTTACTTTGCTGTAGCTATGAGAACAAAGTCGAAATCATTGCAGAGAATAATTTGAAGCCAACATCCTCTGAGACAAACCAGGAAAATGCTTGTGACCTGGTTTAGAGACCCAGTGGAGAGCAAGAGCAGTGTCTTGGTTCTGTGACTGCTCTCTGCAGCTCTGCGGTTTCACATCTGACAGCCCAGTGGAACATCTGCTTTGGTGGGCTTCAGCCCAACTGCTTTGACCAAAGTGGCAAATTTGTGACTCCTTTCCCTCTCTCCATTTCTTGCCAATACCTTAGCTGTGGTCATCTTTTCTTCCTTGTGATTTCATATTCGTTTAAATTAGACAAAGGTGAGTGCTTCAAATCCCACTGGACTATGCAGAAACATTTGCTGGCACAGTTGGTAAACTGGGAATTTTTAAGGATGTTTGTGGGAGGTGATATTTTCGGGTTTTGTTTAACTTTGCTTGGAACACAATTTTTTCTCTCAGTTGATGTGACTTGATGTATCTGTAACATCTTCAACACTACTGCCCCCCAATCAACTTCAGAGGTCTCAAAGAGTGTTTGGCAGTTCCTAAAAAACAAGCGTAGGATACTACAGAGGTTTTGCTGTAATCTTGAAAAACAAATGGTTCTTTTAACATCAAAGCTTAAAACATGCTTCAGAGGCTTTGTGTCTCATTGGGCAGGTACAATTGGTCTCATTGGTCCAATTACAATACAGAGTTCTGAACAGGTTTTCAGGTTGTTGGGATGTTTCCAGGTTTATCTAGAATGATAGTCTGTCCTCAGTATCTGCATTAAGTTGTTTCATTTCATCTGTACTCACACAATGCAAAAACTTACCATCTCCTGAAATAGTCATCCCTTTTTAAGTAAAGTGAGTCAGAATGTTCCATATGAACTGATACAGGTTAAGGTAGATACTCATCTGAAACTGATGTGTACCAAATGGATCTTTTTACCTTCTCCTTTTTTTAAAAAGAAGGGAGGTTTATGATATACAAAATTATGAGAGGAGTTTTGACGCTGTGGTTGGGCTGCTCTAACTCGACCGGCGTCTCTACCGGTGACGACATGATCTGGGCTGCAAGCGGCTTAGACGAACACCAGCAGGCTTAGTTGGGCTTGCAACTTTGGTAGATGGCGCGTCGGCCGAGGAAGAGAGGGGTCTCTAATATGGGTTCTAGAGGCTTCATTCCACTGAATGGTCCAGGGATTGGAGACGAGGGGAGGGGCTGGACCAGACTTTTTATATGGCAGGGAGAAGGGGCGGAGGGAAGGGAAACAGCCAATAGGGAAGAAGGAGAGGGGAGGGATTAAGGGGAATACATCCAATAGGAAGGGTTTGGGGAGGGGCACAAAGGGACCAGCCAATGGAGTGTCAAATCTCTAAGAACTTTCCAGAAACATGAATAGTCAACGAGTAAAAGGTATAAACATGAACTATTGGGTGGAGTTTGGCTAAACTGACAACTAGGGGAAACAAAGGAATGGGGATTAGACTGCGGTGCTTTCTTTCCTCCAGTCCTGATTGTCTAGGGTGGCTTGTGCCACTTGCACTGCAACAGAGTTTAATAGAGAGTGTGAAGACTGAATTTCTTTACGTCTCTCAAGTGAAAAATTGCTTTGGATGCTAGCATGGAATTTCCCTGATATGAAGGCCTACAGAACATCCACAGGTCATCTCCCCCACCTTCCACACACTTCCACACCTCCAGAAAGAGAGAGTGGTTTCCCTGATGCTACCTGCTAATTGCAAGCAGCATGCTTAGATGCATTATGGCCCTTCTCCAGGCTTGTCAGGCACCTTTAGCAGGAAAGGCAGAAACACAGACACATTTTGCCATATCCACAGTTGAAGTTCTATGGTTCCACTGGTTGCAAACACACTTTTTGTGCCTGCTGGGACCTGGCAACCTCTCTGAACATACTACAGCTGATCCTTTGTCACCCATTTTGAAGTTCTGCATTAATTTGAGATAGCTCAGTAAATCATCTAGAAATCTTTAAGTTAGTTTCAAAACTTATTAACTCACTCTTAAGTAAGAGTCAGCCTTGAAAAGTGCCTGCTAGAAGTGGAAGAGTGTGGCATTGAATGGGACATTGCTTCAGGGTAGAGCACTGGCAATCGCTGAGCTGGCACTGCTTGGGCGTGCTCAGAATCAGGACTTGCCAACTCAAGCCCAGCACCTGTAGTCCTGCTGTGTTGTTGTCCCAGTTAGCATCTCTGAACAGCTGCCCAGAACATAATAGGTGTGTATACCATTGTAGCTAAAACTGCCTCAGAAGTCTCACCACTATATCCCATATATCTCATTTTGTGATGTGGATGTGCCCCATAACAGTAAATTGTCTTCAAAATGCTACTCCTTAAAGCAGCTGTCTTCTGAGTCAAATTCTAATGGACAGAACCCCTTTGATTTACTTTTCTCCTTCATAGCTTATAATTTATAGTTTCCCCCTTTCATAAAAGTATCTTTTTATTTTGTGACATTGAAAAAAAAGTCTATAAAACTATTTGGTATTGCTATTTTTATTACCCTGTCCCATTTTATGAGAACGGTGCTATTTCATGTGTTTCCATTTATCCTCCAGACTTCTTCATGTTCCAGTAATTAAAAGAAGAGATTATATATCCAGCTGGCTTTATAAGGCAAACCCAATGTTTTTATAGCAAAGTAGTTAAAATCATGTTTAGGTAGACCCAAAAATTTTATGTTTAAAGTATTAGTAAGTGTTTATTCTGTGCATTTAGTCACATGATTCATTGTTACCCCCTACAGTGTTTTGAAAGGGTCATGAAGATTACTTTCAGCAATACAAACCACATACCAAACTCTATCTTCATATTTTAATTAATATGCAATTCACATTCTTTCTAAGAACACTTCTGGCTAACATTCCAGAGACTGGGTTTGAAATTAATCTGACTTTTATGAGTTTTGAAACAAGGGAAAAATGAAATTGCCAGTAATGCAGCTATTTTCTTTAATAGTCCTCAGAAACAAAAGAGAAGTATTAATAACCCAGGTTGCAAAAGTAAAGCAAAGGGACACAATGTTTTTAAGGATCAGTGAGGAAAATATTAAATTCTCTGTTCTGGTTCTGCCTCCAGGGTGCTATAGGGTCGTTGTGTCTATTACAGAGTACCAAGTGCTGTGCTACAGAAGCCATCAGGAAGAAGATCCTGAGTTGTCCTGAATCAGATATGAACTGCCCAGGGAGTGGCACTCCTGTAACACGCCCGTTGCAATGACAATAGGGGAAATCTCTGAAGGCATATCTGGTTCTATGTCACTCTGTTGAGCCTTCTCAGGCAACCAATAATCCACTGCCATATGACTTGCAGATAACAAAGAGGGTTTAAAGTTGTGACTTGTTGGTCAGCTTGTCTGTGGTGAGTTCTAAGAATTCCTTTTTCAAACAAAATGAGAATGATATTAATTTGCTTGGAGAATAGCCTCATTATTCTCCTAGATGCAAAATGACCATTAAAGAAGTAGTAGTAGTAGTAGTAGTAGTAGTAGTAGTAGTAGTAGTAGTAGTAGTAGTAGTAGTAGTAGTAGTAGTAGTGCATGTGAGGTACAAATTCATATATACATCTATAATGCAAACCATTTCCACCTTGACTACCACAACACAAAATACACCTTTAGCAATTCTAATGAATGAATTCACTACACAGTTTCTTTCAAAACAATTTTTGTAATGATAATAAATCCTAGAATTGCCATTGTTGCTCCTGGGAAAATTAAGATGAGAACCTGACCCATTAAGTAACCAACAAATTTGAGGAACAGTTTTAACTGCTGGTGTTTTACTTGATTCGTGTATTCCTTGACCTGTTATTGTGATTCAGCTTGCTTAGTGCCAGCTCTTTCCTTGGGGCAATTCAATTTGAGACAACAGAGCAGGATCATATTTTTGTGTTCCTAGGCATGGGCTGGAGGTAGAGATCAGTTTTGCACAAGTAAATGGTTCCTCTCCTCATGGCTGCTTTTGCTTAACCAAGTAAGAGGATTTACATTTTGTTAATTGCTTATGGGTGAGAGGTATAAAAATATTTTAATTTGACAACAATTCAAATTTTGGATGGCACTCCTTCTCTCATCAACACTAAGGTGAGGCTTTACAGTATTTTCAAGGGTTAGTGCTGACTTGGGAGAGAGAACTCCAGAATACCATGTTACAGAGCGGGGAAGACAAGGTCAGGCAGCGATTCTGGGGAGCGCACAGCTGCCCTTGCCACAGGTTACCCACACATTATGCAAAGATCCACTGACTGTGGTTTTTGGGGTAAGGCTACTGGGACAAAACAAAGAACTGTGATCTAGGAAATATTTGCATATTGGCTGCATGTTCCTCTAGCTCAGCTGCCTGCAATATATCACGCATGAAAGGATTTTATGCTGCAGTATAGAAAAAGTACACCTTGCAGTATAGCCTTCAGAGCCATCTTCTGGGAAAAAAATGGACATCTGCCAATGTATTAAATTGCATTTTATAAACAAAGAAAAAAAGCAGCAGCAGCAAATAATACTTTGATGACTTCTTAAAAAAAACCAAAATACAAGAATGCAAGATGGGATTTTACAGTGTGCATTTTGATTCAGAAGCAAAGATCTCCATGATCATTGTGGAAGTAATTTATTGGCTCATAAATCATCTGGGATCTTCTGAAAATATCCATAGGAAATTTTACATTCTTTAATTAACTACCAGGGGATATTTGAAAGAGGGTACACACACCCACACACATACATGCATGCATACAACCCCTCTTTTAACTTCCAACAAATCCTAAGAAATTAGCAGAACCTATAGAATGAGTAGAATTACCCAGAGAATTTGGGTTCAGTTCTGAAATCAACAGACTTTTGTCAGTCTGGACCCAAATTTCTGTTCTTTATTCTTAGCCCAAATAAAGTTTCTGTTTGGCTAACAACAAAACCAGCAACATTTCCTTGATATAGGTGGATGGTTTATTTTTTGTTCTTAGCTCTGTGCTACACTGCTTATTTTTTATCCTAAGTTTCAGTGGCTTTTAAGGAAAGCTGAATATGCTTTCACCACTACTGTCACACCTGGAGAACCATCAGAGTCCATCATACGTACAAGTTTGTTATGACTTACCTGAGAACGGTATAGCAAACATGCATGTAATTTTGGCATTATTGAGCAATTGTTGCAAAACTGTTCTTAGATATTATTCATGCAATGAATACTTGAAATGTCTGGTTTCATGCTTTAGGCAACATAACATCAGCTGACAGTATATTACTTGTATCTTGAAAGAAGTTTATGTGGTAAAAATTGTCTTACTGCATAGGCTTAAAGATGGCATTACTTGGGTCAGCTGGTGCCTTCACTAGTAAATAATCCCATGAAATTGACAGGACAACTCAAGACATAGGACACTGCTAAACAGAATGTAAAATTTACTCTTCTAGCTCATTCAAGATGTGTATATATAGGTTAAATGACATTGTTTCCTGGGATTGTCTAAGGGAAGTTTTGATTTCCTGGTGTTTCTTGATACCTTTATGACCATTTCACCATCTTAGACAGAGTCTTAAAGAATGCTACACTTGTGTAAAAATGAGCAGGAAAAATCCAGAAGAACAAATTTGTTATGACATGGATTTTATGACAACGGTTTTGTTATGGTTGCATCTCTTCTGAGATTGAAAAGTGAATATTTCAGTACTGTACTCCTTCAGGGGTGCTGGGTTTCACTGAGATGAGCATATTCCTGTCCCTAGCTTTGCCATTATTTCAGAATCAGTGTCATTATGTTACAGTTAATAACATAAAAGAATGTCTTTCATCTCCAGAAGCAATTTACAGCTTACAATAAACTGGCACATAAACTCTTCAGAAAGATCACTTTGGGCATTAACTTCTGCTGCACCTTAGAAATCTATTTAATCATGAGAGTCAAAATGTTTTGCTGAGCGGACATTAGAGCCTGCGGTTCCTTGATTAAACTTATCACATGATACAGTGAATGTTAGAATAGCTCCTTAATACAGGTGCAGCATACCAAAAATACAGGTTATGCACACTGTGATTTTGAGGGAAAGCTTTGATTTTTGTTAATCTGATAATACAAGAATAGCATTTGGGTTATTCTGCTTTTTGCTGGTATTAACATTGGAACCAAAGTTAAGCTTTAATACCAAGGCCAGCTGTTATCTCTCCTCCTACAGCTTTAACTGCAGTATTTTCATACATTTTAGGGGACGCCAATTTTGATTGATTATGGATCACTTTAATTTATTTAATTCTCTGACTCAATTCCTAACAGATAAGATGTACATGCGAGATACAGACATCACTTACCATAAATCAAGTTCCTTAATTCAATTATTAACTTGGGCAGGGCTGGGCAAGCAAGGCTGTTTTCTGTGTCTGGGATTCATAACTAGACCTTTTAAGTATTTGGAGTTTATCATTCACTTGCTTCATAGGAGATCAGTGAAAGCATCACAGTAATTGCATAGATTATGTAAAACATAACACAGTTATTGATTAGGGAATACATGTACATTGTTGTTCTAAGAGGATTTCAGTAAAAACCAAAAGCTAAGGCTTTGGGAGTTTGGGTGGGGGTCACTGAGGGGTTTTTTTGAGCTTTTTCTTCTATTGCTTCAGGCTCAGAATATGTTTTCAGGGGTTGGTAGTGGAGGATTTTGCAGAGCTAGTAACAATATAAGGACCAGAAAACAATTGCTTTGAATGCACACTATTAAAAGTTAAAATAATAAAAGGATTTATTTATGAAAGCAGTATTACTTGCCAGTTTTCTGCCTTTTCTGTTTCTAATCACAGCTGCACTCCGCTCTGTTTTCTCTGCCGCCTCTATTATTGAAGTAGGCTTTCATTTCTGGAGATGATCTTGAGTGTGCTCACATTTGGGAACTTTTTCCATTTTAATGTGACTGCAGGCAACTTTGAAAGTCTGCTCCCTGTTGAAATCTATGGCAATGCTCTCTCCATGACTGAAACTGTCTGACAGGCTTGCATTGCCTCCTTACCGTTCTGTTATTACTCACATTGTTACTTCATATAATTTATTTATTATTGTTATTTTATATGTTTGTGATGAGTTTCCAGTCATTTATTTTGCTCATGACTGGCACAAGTGGCATGTCACTAGCAATATAACAATGTATTTATAACTTTGTCTTAATAAATTTTCTCCTCTATTCTTTCTTCTCAAATTTTCCTTGGGCCTTTCCAGCCCTCTAAGTTATTTCTGCAGCTGTGGCCCTTAGGAGGCGTGGGAGGACTCGGAGGCAGAAGCAGCAGCGGGCAGTGGAATCTGGTCCTATTAACCTCAGAGCCCTGTCATAAATGTAAAATCTTTCTATGAATCACGTTTTCTTCCACACATTCTTCTTCCACTCCCACTTCATCTATCCTTTTATGTTTCTTTGCTTCCTGCTCGTTTCTGCATTAATAAGTGGAGCACAGTTCTAGGAAATTTTTGTCTCCCCCTATCAAATAGATTTGGTTGTAATGCTGCTGAAAAGCATAAGCATTATTTAAGCCTGAACAAAGGAAATGTCACACAACTTGTAAGTTGAAGCATACTAACTTTAATTTTGTCCTTGAAATGAAGAAGGGAATCTTTGCATTATTAAAGACTGGATTTTTTTTTTTAATAGCAAGTTTCTTTAAAACAAAGGCTGTATATAGAGAACTAAACATTTTCCCAGTACTCTTGCTTCAATTCTTTACTCTTTGAAAGTACAAAGCCACTGGAGCTTATACTTCTGGAGGAAAATAGGAGAGCTGAGACAGATGGAATACTGTACTCTGCATCTTATGCTCATTGTATGGAAAGGAGCATGAATTTTCTTCCTGCTGGATTTTCAGCATGCTGTTCTGGGTGAGCAATACCTTACAGTTAGCAGGCAACTGTGACTGCCAGGGCTGGATTTGATCATGGCTAGCGTGAGGCACTGGATCACTGAGATTCCACATCTGTGAAACAAGGAGTTGGGGCCTCATTATCACAAGGTACATGGTCCCAGCATCTCCCCTTCAAAACACCTGCCTGACAGCACCCTGACTTCGACTACATCTGCACAGAACATGCAGTGGAAATGGCAGAGCACAGGAGACAAGGTGTGAGCATCAAAAAGCATTCTCTGCAGCTTTGTAGTTCTGGACATCTATTCTGTAATAAATTGAAAAACTTTCCCTAATGCAAAAATACACCATAACAGTAACTTGGATCTTTTCAGCAGGCATAGTTTGAAAAGAAGAACCAATTTCTTTAAGGAGGTTTGTGTCATTTTTTTTCTTTCTTTTTTTTTTTTTTTTTAAGAGAGCTATATAAACAGCCTATTTTAAGTTATGTTGGCAAGTAGGCATATATTTAAAATTTCTGTAATATGCTTTCAGAAGTAAAAGGATTGGGCTTTTTATTTTCTTTAGGCATTCTTCTGTGCATTAAGAATGATGATTTAGTATTCACTAGAGAAGACAAGGCTAAGGTGATACTTGTTAAAAAGCAGGAACACCTAAGAAAATTAACAGGAATAATACAGCAGGTCTTAGAAACACCTTCAGACAATCTCTCACATTTCTAGTCCGGACTCATAATGATACCGTGCTACCATAGAGCCCATCATCTTTACACAGGTGAACAGTTGTCTCACAGAAGAAATCCTGTTGCCTTGCAGAAATTTATCATCTGTGCTTTAATTTCAATAGTAATGAATAAAGCTTTATAAAATGCTTCCCAGTTACATGGAGCCACCTTGCAGCAGAAGCCAGTACTCCACAGGGCAAGGGGAAGGGTGTGCAGGGGACTTGGGGTGGGCTTCTTGGGTTTTGCTCATTAGAATACTTGTCTTTAGGAAAAAGGGTGTATATTGGGAAATGAGAAAATTTCCTATTAGGAAAAATACTTGACATATGTGTTTGACAAGCTGAGCTACCAACTTGCTGAGTTAACAGCTGTTACCTGTTAACTTCTTGGGGGCAGGGAAGGGAAGAAAATCTCCAAATGGGGAAATTTAGGTTGCACATAAGCTGTTCGACAGCAGGGAAGAAAAAAATTTTACCCTAGTCCTAAGGCTGTGGTAATTACACTGTTCTAAAGCACGGTGTTTTGGGAACACAGATCACCCCTTGGATGGCTTTGGCCATTAAGTGCTGTGGTATTTCTGGCACGTAACCTATTCCAAGTAATTTTTTCATGACACTCCTGGGTCTGCCTGCATGTTTGCAGACAAAAGCTTCAAAAAGAGGCTGTTAGGGGCTGAATTAGAACTGTAAGATGTCAGCAATTAAACTCCAGCATTATCACCATGTCTAGACACTAGGCACTCCGAGGGCACCTCAGAGCAGATTCATCTCTTCACCTTTCCCACAATGAAGACATTTTTACCTACTAAGCAGTAATAAGATTTTGCTCGTGTTCCCCAAGCTTTCCTTTATACATGAGGATACTTAGGAGTTCTTTACAAGACTGTTGAGCAAGACTTAAGCTGGCTTTCTTTCCTGTTCTTGAATCCAGGAACACTAAATATAAGGGGGCAACTGTAACAGGCGAGAGGAATCACACCAGCTGAGCTGGTATCTTTAATGAATTAAACTTGCCAGGTAGCTAACTTACATAATGATGGGAAAAATTTCTAAGTATAAACCAGTTTTGTCAAAAGGATGGCTGTTGAAGGTGACAGGAAAGCTGAGCCATGGACTGGAGTGAACAGCTGACACTACTCTATGTGCTGTTATCATTGTCCAGCTGCCTGCATTTACATGGAAAGATGCATGTCTTAGAAAAGAGTAACATACAACTGTTTTAACTCTAAATGAGGCTTTTTTTTCAAAGCTCATTTGTGCTGTTCACAAGGTTCAGATAAAACTTCAGCTATGAGATAACCAGATGCCATTACTTCACAGGACAGGACAATGTAAGTCATCATCAGGGACGTGTCCATATAGTGGTGATGGTTTCCACATGCAGGTCATCTTTCAGCTGAGAGGTACTGGCCAACTGTGTGTGTCACTCCAAAATGGCAGCATTTTAGGGCAGTCTTCTGGATTGTTCATGACCCGTATGTGGAAGGAGCAAAGCACTGCTGATTGCACTCATTTTTGTTTATCAGATCTTGAGACTGTACTGGCCTGAATATTTTTAGATCTGCAACTGCATTTCATAAAGGTGTCCTTACAACTATCCTCTTCTACTTCATATCAAAATCTTCCCTGCACATGCTACATGCCGTGTAGTTCTCAAGCCATGATTAAACTCAAGTACAGTTTTACTTGAAATTTGTAATAGTAATACATCTTCAGTCCATAAGAGCTGAAGATGAAACTGTGGCCTGATCCAGTTAAGTGCTATGTGTCAACTGAATTGACAAGTTCATGTATTACAGCTCCTGGAAGAGCCTGTCAAAGTTGTGTGTCTGGCACCTTTAGAGATAAGCCTCTTAATGATTAGATGCACACTACATCCAAGTATTTTAAATATCTTGCTCAGCAGCTCCAGATGTTACCAAGGATGCCTCCTCCCCTAGGAAGGAAACTGTCCTTCCTACATGTTTCTGTTTCACCAGTTGCATCCAATACAAACAGTGTCAGCGAATAGATGAAATAAAGTTCCTGCATAAAGATTTTTGCTGTTCAGGTTTGGACTCTCCCTTATAGGAACGACTTACTCATTTGTGAATTAAAGGAAAAATGCGGCAAACAATTCAGAAAGCTGCTCCACAATGTAGTGTCACAACGCAGAAGGCTGTTGGGAAGGGCAGAAGACAATCTGTGTTAATTTGTAGCTGGCAACGGATTAGGAAAAAGGCTGCAGGAGGAATACTTGGTGCTGAGGGAAACAGAATGATCATAGTCAGCAAAGAGAATTTTAAGTGGATAAAGTGAAAATGTCAGGTATGTGTTATAAGAAATGGTTCATCCTATCAAGAATTACATAGTGATTCATATAGAAGGACCTTCAGGCTTTCCAAGTGAGCTGAAGTCCTCCTCTAGGTGAAAGCTGAAATTTACACTTAAAAGATAAAACATTTACACGAAAGAAAAAAACCTATACTATGTCTTTAGTCATTTTATGAAAAGTATGTCTCTGAAACAATCTCTAAAATCAAGTCCTAAAAATTAATCTAGGCTAACATTTAGTATTCTCTTTCATTCACACAATTATTGGATTTGAGGCTATTCAGTGATGTCTCACTTGAAGAGGTATATGAACCTCTTACTATGTGCAGCACTTAAGTATCAAGTGCAAAATTTCAAGGATCTTCATCTAATAGAAACTAAAAATTTCCCCTCAGTTTTATCTCACTTTAGTCTTGCCTCATCTATTTCATTATAAAGCTGTACTAGTTTGAAAAACAAACCAGTGGGAGATCTCAAGTGAGAATTATAATTTAATAGAGAAATGAAAAAGAAAATAAATGCAATAGTACAAGAGCACTGACAGAGTCAGAATACAACCTGGCAGCAGTGCAGATGAAATGGTCCTGTTGAAGCAGTGATCCTGTTGGAAAGAAGGGTCTGGTCTTCACCTGAAGGTCCAAACAATAGCTCTTGTCCTCTGGGAGTCCAGTAGGTAAGGGCTGAGTCTGCTGTTCCAAAAACCCAGATTATATCCAGGCGGGAATGCCTGTCTGCTCCCCCCTGGGCGGAGCATCTCACAATGGGATGAGGTAATTAATGCGGTGGGTGCTTGATGGCTCATTAAACAGAGATTAACTCCCTCCCGGAGCTAGCAGGATGAGTCATGATAGGAGATAACGAACATTGCCCCACCTGCTTTAACAGCTTGTGAAGATGATAATAGAATACATGCTTTTGGTTACATCTTACATTGTAGCCCAGGACAAAAGATTAAAGAATGTAAGATTTGTAAGTACCATTCTACTGAGTAAATGCTGACTTCAGAGAAAATGCCCTGTTCAGCTAAGCACTTAATTTGTATACTCAAATTGTATACTTTGGGATTAAAGGTGATTAAAGGTTGGCTTTTTTAAAATGAAGTCACATCAGACATGTAATCAGCTGGCTGTGAGTCATGCCTTGAGAATGTCAGCAAGTCCATTTCTGCACTGACCTTTTAGTTTCTGTATTTCAACTCTCTAAAGCCATCCTCCCCAGTTCAAGATTTTGTCTACGATGCATGGGGGAGCCACAGCCTCAGCCAGCAGAGAAGCCCGGTCAGCAGTACCAGCTCTGTGAGGGCTTTTCAGAAGTGGCCAGGTGAGTGGAGCAGGCAGATGGCTGCTTTCCTCATCTCTAGCCAAGGACTGCCATTCCCCACCTGCTCACGTGGAGGCAAGTTTCAGCTGTGAAGTGATGTTGATGGGCTTGTCATATTTACAATCTTACTAGTTTAACAGTATCATCTCTCCAAATGTCCACATTCAGCCAATCTGGGAACCAAAGGTATATAAAGGTCATCTAAACTAAAACCAAACTCCTACACAACAGGTTCCCCTTTTTTGAAATCAGGGATTAAAAATTCAGTGTGTTCATTTAAATTGGATGGTTTTTTCATGTTTTATATATAATCTTGAACTCCAAGGAGAACAGTACTTCTCACAGATGTCTATGCTGTTAATCTCTCTAAAACCTGGATACTGTGACCCAATAAAACCCATGCAAACTGATCCTTCACTTTGCTCAGGGATGTGAAAAGGCAGCAACACAATACATCAACAGCTTCATCAAGCAGCACAGTGCAAACACAGAAGTGGCCAACATTTAATTAAGTAAAAATGAAATAACTTAATAAAAAGTCATTGTTTTTTCCAACATCTGAAATATTTCTTAACCTACACAAAGTTTAAATTTATTAGTATTTAAGGTGTTCTGATAATGGGTGAGATCCAATTAACGAGAGATGCCTCTCCCCAAATTAAGGTGCAAATGAGACCATATGCCAAGTCAATAGCATGCATTTAACAATGAACATTAGGCAGAGAGAGAGAAGAGAAGATTCTGTGGAGACTTTATCGCACCTTACAGTATCTGAATGGGTTTACAGGGAAATCAGAGAGGGACTCTTTATCAGGAATTGTAGTGACAAGACAAGGAGTAAGGGGCACAAATTGGAAGAGGGGAAATTCAGGTCATGTATTAGGAAGAAATTCTTCAAGGGTGCTGAGATACTGAAACAGGTTGCCCAGGGAAGTTGTGGATGCTCCATCCCTGGCAGTGTTCAAGGCCAGGCTGGACATGGCCTTGAGTAACCTGGTCTAGTGGGAGGTGTCCTTGCCCATGGCAGGGGCAGTTGAAACTAGATTATCTTAGAAGTCCCTTCCAACGCTTAACATTCTATGATGAAAACACCAAAATTTAGCCATAAACCAGGGTGTGCTTATACCCTTTACTCTATATCCATGACACTTGTTTTTCAAAGTCTGCTGCTGCCACTAGTAGACTGCACAAATATACTCACTTCTATCATGGTGACAACCAGCCCTAACTACTGCTGTTTCTAGTCTCTCCTTTTTTCTGTAGATAACATAAACTGCCCCCACTTTGTGTTGTCTACTTTCCTTTATATGATTAATGATTGTAGCTATTTTCTCATTGATCCACTGAAGGCCAAAATAAGTGTTTTTGTGGGTTTTTTTGGTTTGGTGTTTTTTTTTTTTTTTTTGCATTGGGATGATTTAGGTGGTTTTTCATGTGAAGTTTAATTACAATTCTGAAAACAGGCTTGCTTTTATTAGGAAGCAAGGTATGAAAAAGCCTGAAGACTTTCTGTTTCTTAATAAGATACTATATTGAATAACCCCCCCTTTTACAGAGTCTAATAACCTGCCTTCCATGTTTCAGTTACATAAATTCTTTCAATTTAAGATTCTTCATGAAAAATACAGCAGATGAGAGCATCATTGTGTTTATCAAGACTATATCGGAGAACAACATCTTAATGTATCATCTGAGCCAAAGCACTTGTTAGATGAAAAGCAAATGTAGCTATGTATATAGCAGTGAGTGAACTAAGCATGTTTATTAGAGATATGATTTAAGAAATATTTTACATTAATGACTCTGTCTGTACCAAGGCTAGTCAGAGTTTATTAGGTACTACGAGAAAAGCTTCTTTTTTGTCTCATCAAAACAGGGCAAACTATCAAGCTATGCAGAAGTATTATACATAGAATTAATTTTAAAGGTGGGTTTCAAGAAATACTAAACTGATATTTGCATCCAAGCAAACCTATGAAAACAGGGCAAGTGCCAAAAGCAATGGGCAAGTGGATTCTAAAGGATAACTGACCCTACCCTAAGTCCCTATCATACCTTGTCCGGATAATTTATTATCTATGACCTGTTTGGACATTTTTCCATGTTATACATGGATTACATTTTTCTACCACTATAATTTTAAAGATAAAAAGTAGGCCTAAATTATTTGCATGAGTACATACATTTGATACTATTTAAAAAAGCACACCTGATTAAATATGTAAGAGTATCTCAGTTTGAGCTACAGACTATGTATGGATTGCTCCTAGTTGTGTAACATACAAATTCATCTCAGAGGTGATTGCTTCTCCTGGCACATGCCCTTACACTCACCTACTGTCTGCAACTCAGTTTTCATGACTTGCAGCATTTGGAATGGAATAGGATCAAGTTGCTGGTTTTGACTTCTACGTCCAAAACTGCATTTCTGCCACCAAAAGGAACCCTCCTGCACCAAGTAACAACCCACAAACAGCAATTACAAAGCAGTCAGTTGTCTAAGATGTTTAGATACCTTATCAAATAGATTTAAAACAGATATTTGATATATACTTGTATATTTAGTTAAAATTCTTTTCTTTGGTAATACCCATAAGCTCCTTTTTTTTGAGTGTCTATCCTTATGGTAGCTGTAAGGTTGGATACAAGCTAAAAGCTACCTCTCTTGAAATGAGGAAAACAGAATAGCAATCAAAACTGAGTCATACACTTGTCAAAATGTTCCTGAAAGAATTCTTAAATGTTAACTACCCACAAGAAGTAAAAATAGAACCCAAATTCTAACAACACTTTCCTATTGCAGAGGTTTGTACAATACATCCAAGATTAATTCAGACTATCAAACAGACAACTAGAGGCTGCAGTAAATCTGGCACGCAGTAATTAAACATATCTGAACAAGTTTATAATTATTTAACACAATATTTGAGTATGGACAATGTTAGATCTGTACCATAACTCAGATACACTTAACTAAAACACCTAAAAGTGACAAACCTGAAGTGGGTAACCAATTAACCAAGCATATACAATCCAATTCCATTTGTTGCTTAAAGGCTGAGTTGTGGTATCAGTACTAGATTACACAGAAGCATTTTTTGCTATTTAATACACATAGTTTTAGCAAAACTGTGTAAGTGCTGGAAACAGGTACAACCTCAAGCACCACTCTGCAACTACAACTTCAAATTGGTCACAGCAGCAGGATGATACAAAATATGATCTTGTTTACACTGAGGTGTCAATTTAAGTGTAGGAAACTGTAACTTCAGTATTTTCTTTAGTAATGGAAGCTCAAAAGTTTCAGATAATGCAAGAGTAAAATCAATATTCAGTGCAATATCAATTCAGTGCAATATTTTAAAAAAACACAACAAAGAAGTGCAACTTTGGGCTGCTGGGGAAAATACTATTTATTATACATTTAAATACAAATTTGAAATGTGTTGTGGACACATCTGCAGGGTTGTGTTCTGCATCTCTCAAGACTGACACTTCAGAAAAAATTTCACAAAATACCAAGCAAGAGTTCATCTTTGTAAAAACAGCCAAGGTAATAATGCATAAAATTCTTTGCTTGGCATATTATCTTTGTTCCCTCCCTGCATAAAGTACCTACAGTTTGTAAACAGTCTTTAAAAGTGTTAATAGCTTTAAGGAATGTGTAATCACAGTTCATATGGATTCATCCCACAAAGAATTATAATGCTACACAGTAGTTTCGTGTTTCCATAACCCAGTTCTGATATTCCCAGTACTGTCTGCAGTGAGCAAAGGTCCATCCTGTCCACTGCTTTTAAGAGGTCCATTCTGGATGGCTAAATTTAAGCCATAAGATTTTTGTTGGTTTTCAAATTCAGCCGCTATTGGTTTCCTTAGAATATCTTTTTTGTTGTTGGTAGCTATTGTTTTCTCAGTATTTCTGCTACTTTTTGGAAGTGTACTGCAAGCATCACTGCTGTCTTGTTGGGACTGGTTATACTGACGTTCTCTGTATGCCAGATAGGCTCTTCGGCTCCTCGAGTGCCCCTCGCCGTTGCTCTGGCGAGTTTTGGGTAAGCCATTCTGCACACTTCCTTCCACACTCGTGGGAACGTCATAGGCATATTCCCTCAGCACTGCGAGCCTGCTGGCACGATGGCCCTTGCTCCTGTTCTTATGGTGCCGGCTTGGGTGTCCGTTTGTCCGAAACTGTACCTCCAATGGAGCTACGTGCATTTTGATATCATTATCTACTGAATGTTCAGTGAGACTGTTATCAAGTTGAGGACCTGTGTTCAATGGCAGAGAAGTAGGGTGGCACTGAGCTGCTGCAGCTTGCAAGTTAGTTAGTTTACAACCTTGAGATGAATTTTTTAGGCTTGAGGCACTTTTATTTGTGCATGAGGATTCTGCACTACTGTTGGTGCATTTCGGGGCCTCTCCGTTGGTTCCACTGGAATTGGAGGGTGGTACATTTACTTGCACTGAATATGTACTCCTTCCTGGGCAGCAAGTTGTTATCCAAGCATGCCTGACATCTTCCCTGTTAATGCAATGGTGCACCATAAGAAAGGCACTGAGACTTAAACATGTTGCCCCAAAAAAACAGCTGAAGATCAGGTCCATAGGATAATACAGGGAGATGGACAGAGCTCCAAAGATCCACAGTGTAACATACAAAACCAAAGTAAGGCCCACTCCCAGAAGCTGTGCTTGAAAACTGTGCTCATTCTCCAAAGCAGATGTGGACACTAGGGACACTGACAATGAATCCTGATGGGCCAGTTCCCCATGTTCGTTGGTGGCCAGACGCTGCTGCTCCTCAACGGGTTCCTTCAGCTCATATTTGCGTTCAGGGTGACGCTTCAGTTGTATGAATATGCTGAGAAAATACATACAGTTTATGAAAATTATAAAACTAGCAGGTCCATAAAATGCTCCTAAGCTAGGTTCCCAAGCCATCCAGCAACTGCAAAAGAAACAAACCAACAAATAAATTAGTATCTTCGCACAAGTCACTTATGCTTTTTCAGTTCATTGAAATGATCTTGTCTGTGCTACATTTTCTGGAAGAATCAGAATTAATTGCGACAGGTATTCAGAGAAAAGCAAGCCTAAGAAATCTTATGAACTCTCACTTATAGGGTACTTACTAAGGCGCGTTAGGTCTGCTGCCGTAATTTCGGATGTTTGCTGCAGCTGTTATTCCACAAACTATGATAGGGATCCCTCCACCAATAAGGTAGAACCTAAAAAATAAAACCAGTTTATCAGTAGCTGCTTAAGTGCAATGGATTTTTTTCAGTCACCATGAAGGAAATGAGAGCTTTCCAGGATTTGGGAAACACACAAGTTCTTTATGAAACTAAACAGGGTGAATCAGGTTTGGGCTTTGGTAGTATCAATTGTTTTCTAAGTCTTCCTCAGTACAGTTCTTCTCCTCCTGCTGTAAGCTGCCTCTCTCTCACAGCTGCTCACTCCCGCCTCTCACTCGCAGACACTGAACAAAAGTATACAGTGTTAGAAGGAAGACACAAAACCTGTCAGTCAGAAGTTGTAAACTGCTGGAAAAGAATAAGGAAACTTAGAAAGAATGAAAATACGAAGTGGTATGTTCCGTGTTCCAGAGATGAACTTGCCTAATATTATAAACACTGTTACTTGAAATTTTTTTGGGTGGAGGGGTTCAGCAGCTGGGCAGGTGTTTTTCTTTTTTTTATTTTTAATGGACTCTGTAATTTTATAGTATATACTTTCTGCTTCTCTGTGGTGGTATTAAACTGTATACTTTCAAGAAGAAATAGGGCTTATGTTGTTGGAGTATCTTACTTTTCATTCTGATTTCTATGAATTCACATTGAATTCATTAGTGGCAGATCAGTAATTGCTGATAATCCTAATGAACAGCACTCAGTCCTGCAGCTTATACTAATCCAGTCAAAATTCAGATCAGAACACACAGGTGAAAACTCCTACTGCGACATGCAGGTGAGCGTTTTGTTTTTTATTAACAGGAGACACCTATTATGGTGGTCCTGGACTTTTCCAGTGCATTTCTGGTAATTCACCAGAAATTACTCTTGTCTCACTTGAGACACAAAACAACAGTCCAAAACAAATTATGACTTTCTTGGAAATCAAGATAAACTGAATTTATTATTAAGTTGCTGAATCCTACAAAGCTCAGATTCTGACATTGGTTTATTCTGTACCTTGATGCAGCAATCAGGAGTTGGCCAGATAAAACAAATCTTTGTACAGGTACTACATTATGGGTAGTTTTATTTTGAACCTACGTTTAAAAGACAGTTTTTCCAGTTTTTAACTGGAAAAAAAATTCCTTCTGTGGCCCTTCCATACAAAAACATCACACATCTATCTGACTGAGGAAATTCCTGATCTGCAGGAAGCTGGACACGGAGAAAGTCTGAAAAATATAAAGCACGTTTGCTCTGTTCTTGTCTTGGATATTTGTCTGCAGAACAACTGCCAGTGCCAGAGATGAGGTGTTCAGACTTAAAAAAGCATGTTCATGTATGTCTGTGCAGAGCTGAGCCTATGAGGCTGGTAATTTTACTGCAACATTTTCCAAAGCAGAAACTTCATAACAAATAGTAAGGGGTAAAAAAATGCTTGTATGTAGTACTGAAAATGTTACTTGAAGATAATCAGAAAAGCAGTTCTGTTTTTCTGCAGTCTCTGTACTTTTAAAAATCAAGCTCTTTAAATATTTGCCTATAACTTATCAACGTTAATCAGCTTCTGCCACCTTGTGGCGAATTTCAGTGTAGCAGTTTTTAATTAATATGCAGTGGCTCAGGAGGAAACATGAACAAGGTATGTCAGTATTTTCTAGTAAGAACATTTCACGTAAGTGAATTTAACAGATAATTGGTTGGTCTCATTTCTGGGATTTCAGAAATGAAAATTCTAGGAGGAACACCTCACAAAGAACACTATTTTCATTTGATAATGAGTGACATCCCTATTTTTCAAATAATTTGTAAACAATCTTTGGAAAACATATTAAACTTTATTTACTTAAATTGCACTGTTTGTTAATTGTGTTAACAGTTCTCCATATTCTTTCTTCTGACAATTTAATGGGTTGTGTTGCTATCTAAAGTCCTTATGGTCCTGAAGTCAAACCTTCAGTGATGATGCTGAAACACCACCAATTTTTAAATTTACAGATCAGCAACCCAGCATTGCATCTGAAATACACGAAGACCAATAGTCTTCCAGCTCATACTCCTTAACAAAACACTGAGGAACAGAAAAATCTTAAAGGAACTTTACAGACCTTGAGAGAACAGAAGAGTAGTGACTTGTTACATTTTCTGGTCAGCATATAAATGTAGCAACTTGGGAAATAAGGAGCCACAGAAACAAACAACTCACCGCAGCATTGGCCTGGGTGGAGGAGGTGGCTCATCAGGATCTTGACACCTTTTGGCTTTTTTGGTTACCTGCTTGTAAATATTACGAGATGTCACTCCCAGCCACAGTACTGTTGCAAGAGTGGAATAATGGAGAATTATCCCAACCTTAAAACAAAAATAGACAACAAAAAAGAATTAACCCCCAAATATTTCCTTTCTACTAAGTTATTATAGTAATCATTAAACTTGCAACTCATCATAAAGCTGAAATTTTCAAAAGCTCAATCCAAGAGAAAACCCCCTCTCTTATTTTATATGAGTGTTTTAAGTGTCAAGTCATTATAGTTTAAAAAAAAAAAAAAACGTAAAATGCAAACCCATGCATAGAAAACTTAATAACAAGGGAAAAAAATTTTCAGGTTACATATCAATCATACACTTAAGGAAACTGTATTTTACGAAAGACTTAATTTAAAATGTCCTGTGTTACAGATATTATTCAAATTGAAACACAAGTAAGGGAACAGCAAACTCATGATACTGTGACAAGTATGGAGAGATGGCAAAATACAGCCAGCCAACACTCATCAGCAATTTTAACATAATGCAAAGATAAAGAAAGTGTATTAGATGTTTAACCAGCCCAAACATTAATGCAAAGTCTGCTTCACAGGGGAATCTCCTTGTCCTGTACTGCCTTATTCACAGGCCAACGCTGCCATGACATTCACTGCCATGACAGTACATGCACATAGAAGGGGTAACGCTTTAGTTCCTATTAAGCTGACTACAAGTGGGTTTTTTGCCACTTTCAGTCACCAGTAAAAACACACAACTCTCAAACAGCCCATCTGTATCACAAGGTTTCCTCTGGAGGATTTCTTTCTCCAGGAAGGTAAGAAAAAACGTGTGTGTAGGTGTGCACACACGTAGGAGGAACACCAGGGATATATTTTATTGCAAGACTTTGAACCATCAACCTAATAACTCCTGTAAATTCAAACAAAGAGCACTACGGAACATTACAGTGAGGGGTTTGAAAATTTTTTAATCACTGGATTAAAAAAAAAATTAAAAAGTTTCACTGACATTTTTGAAAGCAGCAACTCTTATACTGAAACACTGCAACTGAATTGGAGATGGCCGAATCTTAGAAGTTCAAATCATTAAATAGAAGAAGTCTCAATAAAGCTAAGGACATGTGTTTAGAGAACATGGGGGGCTTGAAATACTTCTCTCTCCCCCACTTTGGTTATACTGAGCAAAGAGAAATAGGCATTTTAATACCTGTGAAAATCAGATTTCACGTGGCCTGTGAAGGCCACATACAGGCGTATAAAATAATTTCATAGTAAGTAAGTCTCAAAAACAGAAATAACCAATAAAACGTCATTTTTGTGGTAGCATTTTAGGAAAAAAAATCTGTTGCACACTTTACAAGGGCATGTAGTGATAGGAGGAATGACTTTAAAGACTGTTGATTAATATTAGATGTAAGAAAGTTAGTTTTTTACAATGAGGGTGGCAAAACACAGGCATAGGTTGCCCAGAGAGGTGGTACATGCGCCATCTCTGGAAATACTGCAGGTCAGGTTGGATGGGGCTCTGAGCAATCTGATCTAATTGAAGATGTTCCTGTTCATTGCAGGGGTGTTGGACTAGATGGCCTAACAGCAAAACATTCATTTTTTGTCTAAATTTTACATTTTGATGAATGCCTATATAGCATTACAGTTCTGTAGGTGGCAAGGGGGCCATATTCATTTATAGGAGTACAAAACCAGTAACTAATTTTACTTACTGCTTGGCAAATGCTGGCATTCCTGGTCTGAGTTATGCCTCCAATAAACACCACACATGTCAGGAAAATATGAAAGCTCAAGTTAACTAACATATGCCAGCTTTTAACACTGATCCTGATCACACTGTTAAAAGAAACAAATTAGACAATATAAAACACAGCTCCATTACTGTTTTCAGAAACTAGTAAGATATTCTTGTGATAAATGACATATAATTCCTGTTAATGATTGTTTGACTACCACATACTTTCTAATCAAACACGATCTCTGGACTTTATCACAAGAAATTAAAACACCCTCCCATTGCCAGCTTTATATATCTATTTGGGGCCTGATTTAAAAATTTTAGGATTCAAGCTTTCACATCAACAGAAATGTAAAAGGCTGAACAGTTTGTTAAATTCTACCATTATTCTTGAATGGCCTCTTTTTTCATCATGAAGCAAAATGAAGAATTAAAGGAGAGACATAGTTATGAGAGCTAAACTACCATATTCAAGAAAAATGAAATAGCTACTTGCATAACTGTCAGTTTGCATCAACAAATTTTATAGGGAAAAACTACTGAAAGCATATTACTATATCATACTCTAATAAAATAGAAAAGGTAGTCCCAAGCATGATGAAGCTAATTTTCTTAGTCTGGTAATTCTCATTCCTACCTGTGATGGTATATGTAACTGACCATGATCGTCAACAGGCACATCAGCAAAACCATGGCAGTGGCATAAATTACTGGGTGCAGAAGATCAGCTGGCTGTGTGTATAACTCAGCTCCAGTCAAGTCCTGACAACAAAAACAAAAATAACATTAGTCCATTGTATCTAGTTTTTAAGGATGGGGGAATGACAAAGGGAACACAAGAAATAAGACACCTTCTAGATGAAATATCTTCCTTCCCTTCCCACCCATCCCAAAACAACTCTCCAATTATTTATTTGTTATTTCTGGGTTTCTTCTGCAATTATCTACCATTCTGGCTGACCTTTATAAATGCTGTCACAATTCTTATAGAACGGTTCAACTTCATGTATTCTTGAAGATACAGAGAGGTCAGCAGCTTTTAGGAACACACCACTTTCTTCATCTTAAAATATCTGTATGTACAGATGTGGAATAACTGTGTGTTTCAGATGTGATTATCTTCTTTAACAACCCAAAGAACATTACAGAAAGTGCCCTCAGCAAGTCTGTAGATGACGTTATAGACTGGGGGGACCGATCAACAGATTGGAGGATAATCAGAGGGATGTTGGTTAGACAGAGAAATGGGTTGATAAAACATCATGGAATTTAGGAAAGGAAAGCATTAAAAGATCTGCATCTGGGATGGAATAACCCCATGCACATAAAGGTAGAGGCTGGGCATTGGACTGATTAGAAAACAGCCTGAGTTAGTGGTAGACAAAAGCTGACCACAAGTCAGCAGTGTCACCTGTAGCCCAAGGCCACGCTTTGCTGTATGAGCACTGACACAGCAAATGGGCGAGCTGATCCTTCCTTTCTGCTGAGCACTGAGAGACCATCCTGCAGAACTCTCAATCTGAGGCTCCCCAGCACAAGACAGACACTGACATACCAAATGGAGCAAATCTAACAGATCACCAGGATGATTAGCAGGCTGAAGCATACAATGTCTGAGGCTGAAGAAGATGTCTTTTATATTTAAGAAGAAAAGGAAGAGGGGAGAAATCTCATTATTATAGTACACTACCTACTGGGATGGTATAAAGAAGACCAAGTCAAACTCTTTCAAAGTCTTCTTGGAGCTGAACAATCCACTGATGAAAGGAAACTGACAATATCAGCAACACAGAAAATTCTGATTAGATACAGAAGAAAAATTCTGAAGGGGTCACATACTGCCCAGGGAGACTGTGTCCCTGGAGATACTCAAAGCTTGACTGAATATGATCTGGAACAGTACAATTTGACTTTGAAGGCAGTGAAACTTTGAGCAGGTTAACTGGACCAAATGGCACCAGATGTTCCTACCAGACTGTTATTCTATGATGACTGTTACACCAGAATAGATAGTTGATAACTCTAAGAGAAGTCAACAGCTCTATAGCGTCAATTAAATTTTCTGAATCCACCCTGGAACGACATTTTCATTCACTCATAAGAAGAAATAATTCTGTTTTGAAGCAGTTAAAATTTACTAGAGTTCCAGCAGTGGGGAGGGGACACAGACATGACATGAAAACTCAAAAGAAACTGTAGTTTCTTCCAGCACAAATACAGTAAATTTACTTAACTATCGTTAGTGAAAAAGGTCTATTAAAAATAATTTTTTGGAATGGACAGGATACAGAAAAGTCTCTCCCCTATAATTCTGAGTCACTCCTAAACCTCTGGAGCTGGCCAAGTTCAAAAGTGTCCTGGGGAAAAGGAGAAAAAACCTGGCATTCAGAAAGAACAGTAAAAGATTAGGAGGAAGTTTCTGTCTGTTTTAAGAAAAATCCATTATATTTTTAAGCTTAAGATGGGTAATTGGATTTCATGGACAGGAAAAGAGTTTTTGAATTGAGGCTTACAATTAAATTAGAGTCAACAGTCTCTTCACCATACCTTCAATTGTTCTTTCATCAGAATATAAATTCATTATTTTTAAGTAACTCAACAACCTCATTTCAAACTAATTTAATCAGGTTGTCAGTTTGATTCTTATCTGTTTGGTTTTCTTTGGCACCTGGAAAGATATTATGCCTCAGGCAGCCAGTGTCATCTGATTTCAACACTACCTGTGGCCTGGTTGTTATGCAGCTGAGGATCCCTGGGAACTCACTGCTGTTACAAGCATAAGCAAATGTTTTGTCACACCAGGCCCATGAGTACCAGGCAACAGAAACTGTAGGACAATTCTGGTTGCTGCTTCCAGACTGGTGTCAGGTTAGAAGATTTCATGTATGTATTGGTGTGAATTTCAAGAACGAGAGCTACAAAATAGCAAGATTTACAATAATCTTCTAAAACATCTGAGAAAACTCAATATGCCTTGCCTAGACAGCCAAGGCCTTGACCCAATAACCAACAGAATAAGTCAATGGAATTCTTATGCATTGCACTGACATTTTTCATCAGACCTAGTAGAAAGAGTGACAGGAGCTAATAATGTTATTTCTGAGCTAAACTGATCCTAAATAATTATTAAGTAAAAAAGAATGACAGTACAATAACAGTAGAGATGGCATTAAGAATACTGGGGGGTTTACAGTCAATTAGCAGAACTCTTGTTTCTTCTCAACCACTATTGCTGGTTTTTTTTCCTCTGTTCAGCCTGTAATAATGAGTTTTCAGCTGAGTCTCCTGCTTATCTCTTCTATTATTAAACAGTGGTGAAGATAATTTCCAAATAAATACGAAGTTTTACAACTGCATCCGCCTAAATCACTAGATCAGAAAACCAGGCACTCAGTGATATGTTTCGTTATCAGAGGACTTTACATTATGTTCTGAAATGGATGAAGAGGGTCAGTACACTACAAATTACTTTCTTCTACACATATACGTACTAAAGTAAAGGAGATTAAAATAGAGTGAAATAGCTCTGGTTAAGTCATTCACCAGCCAGGAGGATGAACCACCATGTTCAGGTCCCTCCTGCCACTGCTGTTTCATGAATTTGATGTTAACGACAACTGCTGGATTATAGAGCAAATTTCTAAAACTGAACCCAAAAGAATTTCCTCTGAGCCCAAGACCAGAACCCAGACTTTCACAACATGATGGGAGTTTAGAAGTGAAGTAGACTATTATGGCTTTTTTGGTTAATATATGGACAGGCATTATGAAAACCTTTTTTACCAGCCACTTAGACATCCAGAGTTTTTGCAGTGTACTATCTGTGTGCAAAGAACATCTGTCAGATGAGTGTTATTCTGTGCCCCTCCACCTACCCCCTCCTCTCCAGTCTCTACAGCCTAACGTTTTGGAAAGTAGCTAAACATTTAAGGAACACCAGTTTTGAGCATGTATACAATGAGAGCTACTGATAGAAAAGGAAGAAAACTGCCCCTTTCTCTAACTTTCCTGATTTCTGATTGTCAGCAGTTCTCTCTATAATTCACAAGAAGATATTCATACAGTCGTACCATGTATTAATTCAGAAATAGTCTTCATGGAAGCAAATTGAACATGCTTTTCATTTTTCTTCCTCCAGGTGATAGAAATGTGACCAATTTAAAGCATAATCTCTCTTTACATGCACATTACACATACAAATGAAGTTTAATTCTATTTTAGAAAATGCTGTTAAATTTTAGGAAAGGATTATATATTTTAAAAACATCAAAGAAAGGAACTATGATTGTAAAAGTTTAAAGTAATTTAAAACAGTACCCTCAAAGGTAAAGTGAAAAGTTGCTCTCTTTGAGCTCTTTTAAAAACCTTGTCATGTAAATCAATTTTATTTGTGTTTAGCTTGGTAATTACCATTTAATTCTCTTCAGAGGAAGATTTTTGAAAATCTGAGTTGCTAAAGAAAAATATCAACTTCTAAACCACTGATCATGGTAAAGGAGTCCTCTTTCTTTCATGTATGATTACGTAAAAACATATATTTAATTCCACATAGAACACATTAACTACCACAAAACCCATACCAAATTTACATTTAACAATATTTCCTAAACCTCACAGTATTTCGCTCAGCTTCCTACCAGCCCACTCTAATTATGTATCAGATTTCATCATGTAGCATCTGTGGTGATTTCTGATGAGCACGGCAGCAGTCACCATCTATAAAAAGGGAAGCTTCCCAGGCCAAATTCTGAAATTAAGAGTTCTGAGAACAGACAAAGAGGAAATTCGGCTTCACAGCTGAGCAGCATTAAAAGAAAGTCACCACATTTCAGAACTGGTTAACCATTTTATTGATACCAATATGCTTAGACTAGATTTTAGATACAATTTTTTAGCAGTATTTCAAAAATATTTTTCATAGTTACTAAGTGTTTTGATTTTTTTTTTATATTTCCACTGATGTGTTCTGGCAACAAACCTACATACTAGTGAATGAAGAGTTAATTTGGAATGAAAGAGCTAGTTTTGGTTATGGATCACAGAAAAAAGTACCTGAGAAAACACTCCTGGTCAACTGACAAAGTCAACAAATCTAATCTAACACAGAGAAAATAGTTTAAAATAAAGAGTGGTAACAGTTGAAGAAAACCTGTCATTATTAGACTAAATTTCATAAAAGCCAATTTGATTAAGCAACTCATTAAAATGTCTTCCTATAATATAGTACTTTACATATGAAAATTCTTTTGTTTCTAGTATATCCAGTTGATTATTAATTATTATCCAATTAATAACACTTTGATAGCTTTCCACTTAAACTTCATCTTACCTCAACATTTACACTGAAAAAAGCAAAATCTAAAGAGGTATTTATTATGTCTAGTTTTATCCGAAACGGAGTGTGGGAATGCTTGTTTTCCTTAACACAAGAAAAAAACCAAACAGCATTGTATCTTGAAACATTTTTAAGTTCCAGAAAGAAACTTAATTTGTAAATGTCATACCATTAAAACAGCATAGTTGCTGAGGGAGTAGCACTGAATGGTCGTAATATTTTCATCAGACAGAAGGATGCGACAACCATCAGATTTCCATCCCCCTTGTCCGTTCAGGAGATCGAAGTCCCACTGAGCTGCAACAGCATCTGCTCCATGTGCAATCCGCCGCAGTGTCACATTGATAGGAACGTGGTGACTGGCTACGTTTAAGCCATCTGTTACAAAGGAAATGTATTTGCACATAAATTTCTCATCATGTAACGTATTAAATGCTAAAGCCTTCTACTGGATACACACTAATCAAAACAAGGAAGTCAAAAATGTTTACTAAAGATCATAAAAAAGTAATAATAAAAACAAACCTATCTTGGTAAGAATAACTGGAGTTACAACTGTACGACGTTTCCCATCGTCAGCCAGATTTGTTGAATTTCCTGTTGCTGGGAAAAGCTTTCCATTGCGAAATGCGATAAGCTGAAGCTTGTAGACAGATTCATCTGCTGGTCTGATTTCTCTTTTTTGTTTTTGGGTGAAAAGGGAAGCTGGCAACTGGATAGAAGCCTCTACAATTGTGTTCTAGAAACAAACACATATTTAAAGTTCTAAAGAGAAAATTGTATTCTTTACAGAGATTAAATTAGCAACTCCTCTATATGTACAGTGTTAGAGATGAATGCATTTAGCAGACTATGTATTGTGACCAACCTATCTGACGTTTCCAAGTAATCCAGGATAAAATAGCTTAATAAGGTTATTAAAGTCACAAAACATTTTATAAAAGAAAAAAAAAAAGTAAGATTCTGCAGTTACCTTACTTGTTACAGAGAGCAAAGTTAAAGTTGGTATCAGTAAAGTATTACAAGAATTTTTCCAGATTAGACTATTAGGAACTAGAAGCAGCAACCAACACAAGCAGAGAGAAATGCTGCAATTGTGCACTAGTACCATTCAAAACAAAATGCTGTGTACAAACAGGGTGGTTTTATTTGTATGTAAATAATACTTGAGTGAGAAGCATGCATATAATTTCATAGAATTACGTAAGTATAAATTGTAATATACATCCTGCAGTGACATTCAAGCAAATTAAGTGCTAAAAACGAACTGGTAAGTTGGGGAATAGAACTGAAAAAATACTTTTATGGAATACGAGGAAGTGCTTCCATTTTATACACATCCACATATAGATGTAATATGCGTGTGCGTGTGTGTATGCACAAGCACACACAAAATTAACCTCTCAGGTCCATCTTCTATTTCATGTTTAATTACAGCATTACTCTGAGCAGAATATTTCACATTTTTAAGGAGACTGCTAGTATCTAATACATAATGAAGGTAAAAATGCAGAAAAATGAAGATGTATTATTACAAACTAGGAAGCGTCTCAATTTCATATACTTATGATCCTTATGAAAGGATCTTTCAACTTAAGAAGTTACAATGAAGAAAACCTCACCTACTTATTAAAAGTGGTGTCCATTAAAACAACTATTTTATAATCAAGCTTTATTATCCTTTATCCCTTTAATTCTTCTCACAGTCATTTTGGATTACACAAAAATGCTAATTTAACCTTAGAAATTAATAACAATAAATTTGCTTGCCAAATTATTAATATGCATTATTTCAAAGTCAGTAGGGAAACAAAGAGAATGCCACCTTTAAAGCCAGACTTGACAGTGTATTAGAAACGTTGCACTTAAAGCTTAATTGTTTATCTAGGTTTCCATCTGGATCTCTTCTCCCATAATCACTGAGTCCTGTACGGTCTGATGTAGCCACTTTCTGAAATACGGTGCAAGTCATCCCAGTGAAACCAGCAGCCTTTATTACATAGGCCTCAAGAGCGATATTTGGAGAATACTGTGACAACAAAAATCAAAGATGAAATTATTTTACACACCACAGACAGGATAATAAATAATCTTAAAGAGATTCTCTGCCTTCACAGAAAAACACATCTAGAAAACCATTTCAGTCTATCTGGCAGGTATAAATCTTTTGAGAGTATTGCTCTTCTCCCTACAGAAAGAGGCATTTCAGATAATGCCAGAATCTATATAATAAAAAGCTATTCAAATGCAAGAGCGAGCAAAACCTCTTCTAAATAAATAAATAAAGTCATACTTACAGTAGAATAAACTTGAGCTCCATTTGCAAGCCGATACATAGCAATTTTCTGTAGACACTGTACAATTCTGGTGCAAGCCTTGGCTTCCCTCTGTGCCATCCACAGAACACGTTCATCAGCCAACATAATATTACTTGCTATGTCCACCATGACGTCGCCAAGCTAACATGGAAGAGAAGTAAGACTCTTTTATAGGTATGAAAGCGTTCAGCAGGTGGGTCATTATCAGAAAATACAGTGACTTGGCAGCACAAAAAGCACAAGGAAATTGGTTACTCGTATTTCAGTCACCTCGTCATGTTGAGATACCAGAATACTTCAACTCAGACATTTACCCCCATTGAAGAAAAATGTTATGCCAATATAATATGTCTGTTTATATTGTACTTGGGAAAAAACCCACAATAAATATTTTATTAAAAGGAAGGGGTGCAATGATCCACTTTCTACTGTACTAATTGCTTAAGAGGACTATTTACAATCAACTTGAAAACTGAAATAAACTATAAATCAACAGTAATACAGTTTGCACGTATGATAGAAGATAATAAGAAAAGAGAAAAACAGGCAAAAAATAGCATACAACCCTTCTGTTTTGCTTCCTTTTGGCAAGTCAAACTTTTTTTATTGCTTTCTTGCTTGCCTTCAAATTTGCATGACCTGTTTTAGGTCACAGGTTTACATGAGAGACAGCAAATACCCACAGGTACCAGTGCTGCTTTCAAACCACCAATTACATTGTTTTAAGTTCACAGTCCTCACCCTGCCTTCTGTATGAAAAACAAATGCAAACTATAAAGGGAACATTTATATAGGCCACTCTACCAAAATTAATGAGCACCTACATTGACAACATTGACCTACACCATATTTTCACAACATTTAAGGAGCAGTGACAAATACTGGACCAAAAGCAAAGGTGAGTATAATTTTTAGTTGAATTGACTGCAATGCAACTCACAATGCCTAAATTTAGGGACTGGAATTTTCTGCTTGAAGAGAGACAGGGTAGGGTGAGGAAGATATCTCCTTTACTATCCAGGCTTCCCAAATGTTTTTCAGAATATTACTAATAAGGAGAGAACACAATAATTTGCTCTTCTTTTTTTAAATCTTTAAATATAAAGGCATTGAATTGGAATAAAAGATACAAAGAAAAAATACAAAGAATTGGAATATAAAAATATTTGTTATTTTGAGAACTGGCTCTCTTAGGAACAGAAGTTACAATCAGTAAAAATTTTTAACAACACAGAGCCCTAAGTAGCATTTGCAGGCTGTAGTCCTTTCATTAAATTTTCAACAACAAAGTTAAATTAATTGAAGGTGTTTATCATGACTTATCACTACTTGAGAAATGGTAACAAGTTTTACACATCAACAAACAGTGATTTTAGAATAAACCAGCAGTGTTAATATCCTAAACTCACAGAATTCAAGTTGCTTCATACTTTTAAAATATATTACACATTATTCTTTCTCCCACTTTTCGAGGTATGAACAAGTTTTTCCAGCTGTATTCTAACTTAAGACAATCTGCTAAGAAGTTTCTGAACATTTGTCTTATTTCTTCTGATTTGAAAGAGTTATTAAATGAACCTGTTTATTATTTATTGTATTAATCTTTCAGAATAGCCACTTTAGCACAAACTAAGGAATGAGTAAGAAGATGTAAGTGAATGAATGTAAATAACAGTGTCAAGAACAAGTTTGTAGAGTAATAACCTGATAAGAAATCAGGCTTATTAATAGCTACTAAAATTTTTACATGAAATTGTACACATGTTCCTTAAATATACCAGCAAATCACAGGCTGGCTGGCTGGCTTCAAATCAAACCCATTGAAAAAAAAACCATTGTCTAAGATGAAAATCCTCTAAGGACTTCTGCAAAGGATGTAGAACCAACATTTAGGGTTTGCTGTGGGGTGGCAGGGAAAATTTGGCTTTTTTTTTTTTTTGCACGAGTTTAAACTCGAGGCATTGTGGTCTCCAACTTCCCAACATGCACTGTACAGTGAGATCAATATAACCTCTGTTCAGCAGTGAAACAGAGAGTTTCTACCCACTGGTGGGACTATTCAACTACTTGCATTTTTCTCCCCAACAATGAGCGTTCTCTAAGATTTTGTTTCAATGTCTTATGTTACATCCTGCAAGACAGAGGAGTACTGAAAACCTTAGAGATATGGCTCAATATTGAATAAAGACAGCCTATCATGGTGCAAGGGGAGAAGATAAGTCTTGTTTTATTCATTATTGAGAGGATCTCTGAGGCTTTCATTATTTGTGTTTTTAGATAAGAACATACCAATGAAAACCTGTGTGACCCACTCCATATTAAATAAAAACAGACTTACTGTACCTATCTCCCTGCTCCAGTGCTGACCAGAGGTGTTACTCACATTACAGGTCCAGTGAATGCTGGATCATCTCAGCGCGAATGCAAAGTCTGTGACCATGGGTCAGCAACTTCAGGGACCTACTAAACAAACAAAAACATGGAATAGAATCCAACAATCCACTAACTCAGTGCCTGCATCTAATGTTGGGAAGATTTCACTGCTCAGAATACTTAAGGACAAACACTTTGATTGTCTTTAAAGTGATGGCAAATTATCCAGTTACCTCTTTATATTTTTCAGCAAATCTTCCAAATTTCTCTATCATTTCAGCCACAAAAATAACATCCATTTTATCAGAAAAGTTTGCTGCTTCAACAGTGTAAGCCAAGAGCTGTCTTGCTGTTGCCACTGCGTTAGTAAGGTTGAGCGGCATCTACATAGAGAATAAACATGAGCATTTGAAATAGTACAAGATAGAGACAACACTTCATCAATTAATAAATAAGCATTCATCCAAAGAGGAGAGCAATTCCCACAGGGTTCACAGTGTTTTTAGTAGCTAAGGATCACCACCTTATCTGTAAGCAAAAACACTTCCTACAAGCCAGACAATTACCTTTTGTGCTGGCAGCCAGCAACTGGGTTTTGTGCTGTTGTCCTAGAAGGGAAAGAGGTATTGCACCAAAAAAACGGAGAAAAAACCCCCCAAACAGTACTGTCAACTGCTTATTTTCATTTTCACCAAAGCTAAGGCATGACAACACAAAGCTCTTTAAATATAGCATTTTATAGCAAGATAAGCCAAAACCAATTCAAACACACCCCTGCCACAGCATTCATTCTCAATTCTGTAATTATAGGAAGCATTTGGAATGCATACACACAAAAAACCAAGACAGATCTCTCCATGACAAAGGTCATGATTTCACTCCTGAAACAAACCCCATGCTGGAAAATTCTTCACTGAATAATACACAACACCAACATGCCTGAGCTAACAGGGACCAAAAATGGGAAATTTTACATAGTACAATGGAAAGTTGAGCAAATGTTATCAGCTCCTGTTCAGATGCTGTTTATCCATGATAACACAAACTAGAGAGGTTCTCTCTCTCTGGTTTTTGGTGTGGAAATACCTAGTCCGCCCTACTGAATTTGAAAAGTGCTACATAAGCACAACTATATATTTGTCCTTGCCAGTCTTAGCACTTGTACATAAATTTCATTGTGACTAATGGAAGCTAATTTTTTGTTAATATGCTAAAAGTCATGCATTAAAAGTGCAAATAAAGTTCAAAGTCATAACACACACTGAACAAAGTCAAATTTCAAATTCAGATAATCTGTATAATTCCTTTGAACTTTTTATCATTAATTTCTTTTCACCTAAACCTGTACTTGTTCAATACACAAACAAGAACAGTGGAATATGAATGCTCTCGGAGAATATTAAAAAGGTTTTATTTTATTGTACATGTGAACCTATACTCGATTTAAAATGTTTGGCAGAGCTCTGATGTTCAAAACAGCTCAAATACCTTTGTTCAAAGGCTATAAACATGCTTGTAATATGATTACATTTAACATTAGTCTCAGGGACAAAAAATTTCTGTGCAGAATACTGCTAAAAATTCCAGACCTACTACACATAAAAAGAAGGCAACTTTCATAAGTAAAAACATTAAACCTTTATTTCAGCACAGAATACCTGTGTACATGTATTTTTAAGTAGATAATAGGAAACAATCTACTTCATACATGAAAATTATTCTTTTGCTTTTCTGAAGATACCAGTCTGGTGCTTACATTTTGAACTTCTTAACACAAAGTTGGCAACATTCTTCCACAACCTGAAAAATGCTGGCTAACCAAATAATAACAAGCTTAAGTTATCTAGGCTCTTGAGCAGCTGGGCTACAGTACATAGGCAGGAAAGGCACTGAGTTGTCACAGGCCTTGCAGAAAAATGTGAATTCCCAGGTGAAAAAAAGGCAAACCAGCAGCATCAAAGCTCCATTTAAGCTAACACTCAACCTTTCTGTGTCCCACAAAAGGACAAAGTGATCCCCAGCATCATCTCTCACCTCTTAACCAGTCATTACAAAAGAACACTCTTCATTTGAGCCCTCAAACCTGTTTCATGGGATCAAGCCATGGCATGCACCCCTAGTGCTAGGAATATAAAGCAGTAAAGCAGAATAGTTATGTCAGCTTCTAAGTTTATCTTGGGCCAGAACAGGCATTCCCTTTTGTTTCCTTCTCACCCCTGCCATCTTTGTTAGACCAGTGCTCAGGGGTCCTCAGGGAACCAGACCAGGGAAACAAAAAGCTATGTCTGCATTTGGAAGTACCTGAACGCAGAGGGAGCAAGTCAGCAACAACCCATCTACACAATATGCAGTACCAGTCTTTTGCCTCAAACTGGAGTTAACCCAAGCAACTGGACATCAAGATTTCACTGTGTGTATAAATCTAGGACATCCCAAGGGGAAAATACCAGTTTAGATCCGATCGTCCCAGTTGGGGGCTGAGGTGCTTCAGATCGGTAGTGTGAAGTTTTCCCTAAAAGAATGTGAGATGAATTGAAACACTCTAAACCCACACAACATGGAGAAATTCTACCCTGGGCTCAGACAAGCACCACAGCCCCATGTTAAACATAAGTGGTGCTACCAACATCATCAATTCCAGTGACCAAGCATTATTATTAAAGAACAAACAAAAAACCAACCACCAAACAAACTCCAAAACACTACACCAAAAACAATCTCATATTTCCAAAGTTTCACATGTTGCATCCACACTAGTGTTCTGACCACACACGTTGGAAAACAAGCTTAAACCAGAAGTTCAAAGCTTTATGGAGTAATTTACAACACAGCACCTATACAGACAAGGCTGGGTACATCACTGCAGAACAGTGTTAGTGGAAGAGTGCATCAACTAGATGAACCTCCAAAGGAACTTGGAGCTGAAAAATTTTGTTTCATAGCTACAATTTAAATTCGAGAATACTCTCTTGGATCCTGGGAAGTGCTACCAGCTAAAGAAGCCTAGTTATTACTCACTACTTTCACTAGTTAACTCTTATCAACCACATCGAATCTATCAAAGGTTTACAGCAACAAAGGCAGAGCAGAGTTTGACTACTCTCCATTATTATAATGAAAAGAGCTGTTCTCCATTACAGATGAAGCCTGCCTTGTTTCTTTATAGCATGTGGGCAGGGCAGGGCATCCAGTTGACAAAAATAATCATGATAAGCCACTCTCTTATGCTTTAGACAAGTACAAAGAATAAAATTTTCCTTCAACGTTCAATCTAGGGACACTCAAAACAGATACTAAACCAAGCTTTTAACCTAAACCTATAAGTTCCAGTATTGTACTCAGAGGCATGTGTCCATCATAACCCATCTAGACCACCAGTATTTCCAGCTTAAAAAAGATGAAGGGTCTTCTGAGTTTTTATTTTCATTAATTAGATTTTCATAATTTGATTTTACAGAAATGCACAAATTACCTGATTGAACATATAAAGAACTCGAGTCACATCATTTGCATACTGGCACCTGGAGTAGTCCTCATCTGCCCAGTACCCTCCCCTGTCGCATCTGCGCCAGGCTCTTCTCTCATCTTGTGAGTTGCCAGGATATATCCCACTGCCAGCAGAATAACGTGTACACAGCAGGTATGCAGTGATGCCTGCCAATGTTCTGGGCCACCTGGGGAGTCAAAAGGAAAAAAAAACCCCTCACATTTAGACAAATTTACATGACAAGTAAATAAAAGGATTAAGAACTGCGACATGAAATAAAGAGACACTCAAAACTAAGCATCTCTAAACTATTTAAAGGGCCACCTTGGCTCATCTTCAGTATTTTCAAGCTGTTCATATTTGTGTCTATTAACAAAATGAGTTCTAATGCTAGCATGCATTTTTTTTAATTCTTTCATGAGGTTTCAGGTAGAGAGAAGAAGGTACTTAGAAAATAACTAAAAATAGTTCACAATTTTTTGATAAAAAAACCTTGCCTACTTCATGAAAAATTCCCTGTTAACACTATAAAAACAAGTTGATACTCGCTTTCTACTGGTCCTCTATACATGGATCAATATAACTCCCAAACAATTGCATTCATATTTGTACCAAACTGCAGATATGAACAGAAGACTACATTTGCAGTTTTCAAGAAACAGTACAAGCAGTAGTACAACTACTCTGATCAGTTTTGCAAACAAAATACCAAATAGAAATCAATGAGGAAAAACATCATTCATAATGTCAAGAATGGAGAAAAGAATTCCTTTCACTCAAGGTGTGTGAAACTATGCCCTTCTTAAGAAAACTCCTAATGTTCTCTCCAGTTTCTCCTCTAATTTTACTGCATATTTTATCTGTAAAACAAACACAGATAAAAAAATAAAAATACAGCAAATAAATTGCAATACATCTTTAATGCACTGACCATTCAGTAGAGCAGAACTGATTTAAGAAAAAAAAATAAGTATAGAAGGAAACCATGCCTGAATTAAGACCCAATGCTGAGCAGACAGAAGGGACAAGGACAAGGAATGGCAGCCAGTCTGCCTGTCCCTGCTTCTGTCACTCTACCCTGTTATATGCATAAGCACTGTTTTATCATTCAGAGCACTAATTCTTAAATTTTAAAATTAAAAACATACATACCTACATTGCAGAATGCAATGTAAAAACTACATACCATACATACCTAAATTGCAGAATGCTAAGTATCTCAAATTTAACAATCCAACACATAAGGTTTAACTACAACTGAGAGCAAGTGAGCTTCATTGGATCATTCCAGGCTTTCTGTACCATCATTATGTCAAGCTCCTTTAAACAGTCTTAAGAGCAAATATAGTTTTTCTAAATTTTAAGTATTTCAAAGGGCCTTGTACAAAGCAGTTGTGTTCAAAATTGGAACTGGTCGAACAAAAAATTTTGGTGGATTACACTGTCATTTAAAGTTTGCTTTTATATCTGGACTGCATTTTAGTAAATAGCCATTTATTCACTACTATCATCTAAATTAAGAAATGCTAAGAACATTACAATATTTGAAAAAAAAAAAAATCTGTGTTTGCAGGAGGATGAAGTAAACACCTTGAAGGATGTTCCATTTCCAGGAATTAAAAAATTTAAATAATATTGCCAACACAGAGAAACTGAACAAGTCAGCACCATTTTCCCTCTTTATTCATCAGTTAGGTAACTCCTCTTACTGAAGATGCTAGAATTTATCACAGTTCTTCCTGAGAGAAGAGAATTAACTCCAGGGATGGAACAAGGCAAAAGGCTACACTTCTCAATTATATCAAGTGATATAAAATATTAATCTTTTAGGGTATACTGGAAGTCTTCTCTATCTTAAAATTCCCATTTATTCTTAATCAGTTCCCACAGACCAACTGTAACATATTCAGTAATGGAAGAAAGATACTTAGTTCAGGCCATTTTTACCATTACTTAAGTTTGGGCAAGAAGCAACAAAAAGATAGTTGCTGGTGGCATCCCTGTATTGCACAGGTCATTGCAACAAGCATAAAAGAATTCTAAGTTGGTAAGAGAACTAATGGAAAATACTAGATGATAAATACAACAAACTAAACTAGGAAACAAGAACTTAAATTTAACTACCTTTTATAACAGCTTTGGCATTACAGATCAGTTCTCTATATTGTAGTGATGTAATTTCATTAAGAAATGGAGACTTGTTATTATGACCATCACCAGAGTAACTGAATACTAGAAGTGACAGAAGATTATTTGGGTATCCAGCAGAGCTTCATACAGCAAATATGTTTTCACATACACTCAGAGCCTCAGCAGCCAGCCACTTCAAGTAATTAAGAGAAGTCTCACCATCAACCAATACCAGAAAGGAAAACTCATACCAGATTTGGTATCTCTGGCGTTAGTTAAAAGAAAGAAGAAAAAAAATTAAAAATAATTAGCACAGATTTTAACTGCCTGGAATCATACTGACGTATTTTAGAGAATGTAAATTAATTAAAAGAACAGGTATAGATTCTGCAATGGTAACAAGTTTCTCACCATCTTTTTAACTGTAAAGAAGAAGGCAAAAGAAAGGACAAAAGTCTTCCTCAGAAAAAATTACTACAGCATTGTGGTGAATTGCCACAATTCCAGTAGTAACCTTAGTGCAATGTTACATGCACCTCAGCAAGCTAACAAAACATCAGACTGCATCGTGTCTGGCCAACTCTGCTCACGGAGACAGCAAGTTATGCATCTGCTGGGAAGGGAGGGAGGGATGCCAGGATACAATACACGTACACTTATTCAAGTCTCTGAAATGTCAGAAGGGACAAATTGAAATAAACTCTGATTCAACACAGACTGGAAAAACAAGTACAAAGATGAAATACTTCTGTGCTCACAATTTTTATGTATTTATAATAA
This sequence comes from Edolisoma coerulescens, assembly GCA_013397115.1. Lineage (NCBI taxonomy): Eukaryota > Metazoa > Chordata > Aves > Passeriformes > Campephagidae > Edolisoma > Edolisoma coerulescens. The sequence continues at coordinate 322,323 of VWZW01007669.1, forward strand.
GCCTTCAGAGAATGAAGCCAAAAAGAAAACAGGCAGATGAGGACAACTAATAAATCAGCTGGCACAGCTGTTAGAAGACATGCAGGCCCACAAATACCTTGCATAATACACCCAAACCTCCACTTTTAGAATGCAGAGTCAGGTTTCCAGAAACACTGCCACTGGAGTACCAAAACATCATTTCCAAAACCATTTGTCAATGCTGAAATTTTTATATTAAGTTTCCACAGCAAAGATGCCACTTCGAAAGGGGTATTTGTCTCTGTCTTTACAGTTTTCTAAAAGTTCTATTTTTCCAAAGCATTTTCAGTAAAAGTGTGGTCAGCTCAGTTTTTACTGAATATATCACCTTACACACTGAGTACCACATGGCCTTGGAATAATTTAAATTCTGAGGTCCTGACAGAGGTTGTATGACACAACCTCCAAGACAAATATTTTTACTAAAATACGGCACATGCTGTTCCTTTTCTCACTATTCGCATCTAGTGCTAAAGAGCTAAAAAAAGAGAAAACAGAGTTTCTCTCTGGTTTCTCAGACTAGGACTCAAATGTAAAACAAGTTTTTCAGGAGAGCTTTAATTACTATGCTTTTAAACAAGTATTATTTCTAAGCTATACATATGTATATCTTCTAGAACTTCTGTAGCCATCAAACAGAAAAAAGTGAGAGTTTCAGTGTTTAACACTACTTCAAAGGTTATTAGATTATCACAAGGTTATTTGCCTTTTCTCCCTCTTCTTATCTCCACTTTCCCTATTTTTATTACCCCTCTCTTTCATTATTGTCCTTTTATTGTCCCCGAGTTTACTTTCCATTCATCTCCCTACGCAGCATTTTATCATCTTTTGCCATGATCTTCTCAAAAGAATACAAGCAATGTCAGGTACTCTTATAGTCTATGCTACCATTAGAACAAATTTAGATATGTACAGAAACATGTTACTGTTAAAAGTAATGTATTATTTGTACAGTGATTTAGAAAGCTTTCTGCTAAACCGCACAAAAAAAGCGAGCAATTTAAAACTCAACAGCTTTGTGCCATCATCACACATCAGAAAAACAATACGAATGCACAGCACCACGAAGAGAAACGCTTTCGAGCAACAGTGTCCCTTATCCTCCTTCCTCTCCCACACACAAAACCCCTTGTGTAGGTACAAGTTTCTTTGCAGCCCAGTGGTGAATGAGATATGGGAACTGATTTAAGCTTTAACTACATTCCCCTTATGCCCTAGTTTTGCTGAATGAATGTTAAGTTGTACCATTCTCAGTCAAGAACTGTTTCCTCTCAATACCTGTATGACACGAGCTGAAGAGGCATTCTCCAGTTTCCACGAAGCCAGAGAGGACATCCTTCCAGCAGGGCTCAAAAGGTGATTAATGACATGAAATTCTTACCATGCAAACAAAGGCTATGTAAGTTTGATTGTATTCTTAATTTCTTCCGAGTCTAAGCTTGAGTATCTTTCACAGTTTATCCAACTGCTAGCAGAAGTGCAAGTTTGGGCTGTATTAACACTTATTTTGTTACTCTGTATAATTAGGTACTCAAAATTTATCACATATACATGAGTGTAGACAGCTGTGGGAAAAGACGGTTCATTTACATTTAAGAACTTTAATTTCATTTCAGGGGAAAAGAAAAAGGCAGACCATGAGATTATAAAAGAATCCTTTCTTTCATACATATTAATTCTGTTTTGAAAGCACTCATTTCTTTAAATGAACAGTAACTTTTGGTTACAATGAGTTTTTATATCATAATTTCATTAGCTTACAGATAGTCCAGTCTTTCTGTATTACATCTTAGTAATTCCCTAAATTCAGCATGATAATTACAGTTCTAAAATATGTTATACCCAATGAGTAACAGTATTCTCTATCAACTACCATCATAAAATTATGTTCAACACAACAGTTAAAAGTTCAGACTTACTGAAGCAGAAGTATTTTAACATGCAAACTGTATTTTCAATTTAATCATTAATTGTAAAATACTCAGGGATATTATCTGAGTAAGACTTAGAGTATTTAAATTAAAGAAAATAGATTCCATGATGAAGTTTTTGCCCAACCTTTATAAACTATGCTGAACCAATACTGAGCCACAGACACTGAAGACAAACACCTCCTTCATTACTCTTTGCTATCCCATCTCTGCAGGGATAAAAATCTAGATGCCAGTTTTGAAACACCTTCCAAGCTAAAATGACTAACCAGTTCCAACTAAAAAAACTATAAAATCAAATTCACCTAGGATCATTTACAGCCATCTGCTCAGAACCATTTTCTCACTAGTCAAAGCCTTATTTCCATATGCTCTCAAAGGTGAAAAATTCCTCTTTGTTATTACTCTACCCAAGCTACAAGTGGAAGTCTGTTATAGTAAACCCAGACACAGTGAACTTTTTGATAAGCTGAACATTTCCTGAAATCTTATTTCTTTCTACTGAATTCCAGAGGGGGTAAATCCTATTACACTGAACAGTCACTGAACAGCACAGGTTAATTTAATGGAAAACACTTTGAAATAAGTCTTTACCATCTGTTTTCACCTCTAATGGCAAATCAAAGAAGAACAATTCACACTTGTATCATAAAAAAAATGCATAAGTGATTTAAATAGATGTGTTCTTTGATGACTACAACCTGCATCTGTTTGACTTTCTTCAGCTTTCATCTAAAGCAGGAAGTTCTCCTTTTCTAATGTAATGCTTATCCCTACAGTTTAAACCACCACAGTGTAAAAAGAGGACATGCACAAAGTTACTTAAATAAATAATTCCTTACAATGTGAAAGTTAAGTTCTTCAGTAATTCTAAACTGCCTCGGTGCAGCAAGTGATCTTAACACTAGTTCCCTTACTAACAGTTCCTCATACTCACCCTTCTCAAATTGTTCAAGTGATGAACATAAAGGATATCAGCTTGGAACTAATGCTCTCGCATCCAGGACCTTAGGTGATTTTTTGCTACAGCTGGAGGTCTTCTGCAGCTGAAAGCTTCTTTTTCCCTCCCCCTAAAAACTATGTCCCTGCAACATGCTTTAACTTACTTTTCATTTCTTAATATAAAAGATATATGGTCTTAGATTAGCTGTATACAAAGAAGATGACTTTAAAAACTCTAATGCACACAGAGAAAAGAAAAGTTTCTAACTGTAAACAAAAGACCAAGCAGAAGATCAACACAGCCAAGCAGCATAAGGGAAGTGAAATGAGTGGATAAAAGCAGTTTATACAACACTAAGAAACCCTATGCACCACAGTGAACACAATGCTATTGCAGACACTAATTCTCAGTAGGAACTACTGCAGGGAGGTAAAACACAGAGTAGTCATAAAGGGAATTACCTTACATATAGAGAATCTATACAGAAGCTATCTGTTACAGCTGGCACCTCCAGGAGTAACGTGTTGTTAGAGTGACCAGCAGCAGAAAGATCAGAAAAGGGAAAACAGGTGAAGAGATAAGAACAAAAGATAAAATACTCTGCAACACCCAACACAATGGAATATCACAGCTACCACTACAGTCCCAACAATCATTAAAAGGAAGCAGCACCATTCATACTGTTTACTCTGATACTCACAGGGTGAAAAAAGATCCAAACTATATTGCATATTTCTTATATAGTGATTTTATCATATAGGAGTGGAAGGCTTTTAAAAAGGGAATGATAACCTGGCAGAAATCTCCTGTCAGTATGTGGTCTAACTTGATCTTACAGGTAATCTACAGAAGTATAACTATTCCAAAAATTTCATTTATATATTTCAAATATCATAGTTTAGTTTCCATATCTTTCAAGGATGTGTTACCAGGCTCAAAGTTTAACATTTCATAGTATAATTTCAAGCATTTCTGTCAACACATAGTAATTTAGAACAATTATAAATCTATTACACACCATTTACAAGCAAACATCCACATAGGCACCTCTAAAGCATAAAATCTTAGTTAGAAGAGAAATTAAATGGACTTTTCTTTACTCTGAAAAAAAAAACTGAGGTTACTAACCTGAAATCCCCTTTATTGTTCACAACCCTCTCTGGAGGGCAGTACTGTGCAGAACTTTCTAACACCACAATGTCTACTGTCCTCGTGTTATTCCCACGTCTGGTTTGTACATGACAACCCCAGTTTCCTGTGGAGCCAGCCTGAATGTTTGAGATTGTCAGAGCACTGGAAATATAAAATAAACAAATAAAACCCAACAGTCTTGCAATAAAATTTATACAAACTTTTACCAAAAGATGAATTAAGTACAGAAAGACAATGGAAGAAACATCAAATTACATACAGCCATGAGTGATCTTATAAAACCAGAGCTATTTACATCTCAATGCACTGCAATTAACAGAGAAGTATTTACTGTTCTTCAGGCTCTCAATTTTGCCAAGGTAGGAAACAAATAGAACAGCCATAGGAAAAAGTCCCTAGACTTCAAAAAGAAGAGATGAGAAGTCCAAATTCCCCAAGTGTTGTCATTGCTATTCATCACAAAATTTTTTGCTGTTTAGACAGGCTGAACTAAAATACATTCCCTAATGCATAATTTGTTATAAACATTGAAGCTCTAATCTACTAATACAATTACAGGATATATAACCATTTGTATATGCTGAATAAGTCAACAATCTGCTGCAGGCAGAATAAATTACTCTTCTAGATCTCTGCAGGAGAACAGTATTAACAACTGTGGTGTGCTCAAAAGGAAGAGTAAAGAATCCGTGAGTAATTCAGTTAAGTGCCTTGTTTTCAACATTTTCATCATTTTAATATTCCATGAGAACAAATGTATCCTACTACAAACATATTTTAAATTAATGCATTGGGTAAAACTTGCAGAAAATTAAAACCCAACTGCAAGTTCCTCTAGCTAATCTACTATTTTAAGCATAGAGGTTTGACTAACCAAATCTCTAGACCTCCTTCCTCAAACTTCATCATTAATAGGAGATGTGAGAAGACTCCTTCCCTGCTAGGGATGTTTCTGTATACATGTTCACTGAATGAGGATACGAGGGCCTTACTAGTTATGGAAATATCACTGAATCAGAGCAGAAAGTATGAAGTAGGAAGTACATTTTCTCATTATGGATTCACCTTGCAATCAGTGAGCAGTTATGAATCATGTTTTTTTCAACAAAAATACCCTGGGACTCATCAGTTTCCACTATCTTCCCATCCTGATACCACAAGACTTGCATGTCTTGATCAATATATGAAGCCATACATTGGAAGGGTAGACTGTCTCCTTCAAAGACCACCTGACGATGAGATGGAGTCATATAGAAAGACGGTAATTCAAGTGGTGGTTCTAGAATTCAAGACATAAACCCACAATTAATAGCAAGAATCTGTTAAATACCTAATTTTCAAAAGAGGAGAAAAATACACGTAGTGAGTATCAATTATTTATATATTGATATAAAGTTGTATCTGGCAAGATGTATATAAAAACTACACTTAATGCATCAGATATTGAAAAATACAAACTACTGTTTTATTCTTTTTCAAAATGTGTATTCCTTTAATGTAATATATATTTCAAAACTCTTTCGCTGGCCCACATCTAAAAGAGGGGAAAATACAAATTTGAGGGAAAAATGTATTTATGTATTTTAGTTCTTCCCAAATTTTCACTAAGACTTCAAAATCACAGTTATATGTGAGTTTTTATTTTTACAGTTGGAATAATTCCAATACAAAAAAAGAAGTTAAGCAAGTTGGTCATGGTTTTGTCACAAAAAGAAGGCTAATCAAGAATAGAATCACCATGTAGGAAAGTAACTCATAAAATGAAGATCTTTTAACTTCAGAAATCTGGGGTTAAAATAATTCACATATTTGGAGTCAGATTCCTAGACCTAGGAAAGAAATTATCAGTTTCTAGTTCCTCTTGTGAAATTTAGGTAAAGATCTCCAAAGAACACAGATTAGCAGGAAAAAGGAGTTTATCTCATGAGAGAGTTACTTATCCTTTGTTTCTACAAAATAACATCCACCATCATCAATTTATTTATTATTTCCGAAAGCTAGCAATACTGAATCACAACTAAAGATCAGCCTTTGAAAAGGAGTCACTATTACCACTGTCATCTAAATGCTGAATTTTAGGGAAATGAAACAAAGCAAAAAAAGTCTGTTCACTAATATTAACAGAACATGGAATGCATTAGAAAACAAGTATCAGTTGTCAGGAGTGCTTACCACAGGTGAGAAGCTCCTGTTTAACACCAGTCACTGTCTGTGACTGAAGCGACTTGGGATAGGCACATTTAGTCTCACGGACAGTTATATTTCTTTCCTTTAACCACTGATGCATCCACAGTATGTTGCAATCACAAAGAAGGTAATCGGTCTGAAATTCTCTGCAACAAAACACAGCTATTTACAGTGACAAACTGCAAAACTGCAAGGTCTGAAAGCTTGACATCAACAGCTGTGCAGTGCCTCTCATTGTCACGGACACAAAGACAACAAGCAGTCAAAGTCTAGACTGCAGTGGAGTTGCCTACCTCTACCTACTGGAAGTTATTCTAATCCTCTGCAAGCTGTACTCTGAGAGCAAAAGGACATCCTCCCTGAGAAAAGGAATCCCCACCATAAATACAAGGAATATCTAATACCAGCACATGAAAAAACTCCAGTAATTTCTTTCATGGAGAGTGTTCACGCTACATCAGGTGAGCAATAACAAAGAATTGCTTGAATATGCAGCATCAGAACCTAAGAAGACACTGCTCCACTGTAGCGATCAAATGCTTTAGCAGTAAAATCAACAGAAATAAAAATAGCTCCTCAACTATTTCTCTTTTCAGAAGCACTGTTCACACAATTTTATTCTGCTATATATGAAAATCATAAAGTTTTTAATTGACTCACAGTATTCTCTGTACTTTCAGTACTTCAGTACTTTCTCAGTACTTTCTACTAAAAAGGCATACCAAATGCCCCACAGATGACTGCTGAAGTTGGCTAAATTAAGGGATTAATAATTAATTTAATCTGTTCAGAAATTAATATTTTATCTGTTTAGAAACAGATAAAAATGTACCAAAATATATGGCTATGTCTACACTGGTTTTTACCTCTAGTGAAAACATTTTCTTTTTCTTTTGGCAGATGTCCAGAGGATAACACAACATCACAGGCAGAACACTTCAAACACTAAATCAACATTCCTGTGAAACCACATTTGGTGTTTGTTCACATGAATTCCTCCAGATAGACATTATTTTAATGGCAACCGTTATACCCAGGTTCTCTTGTCACATCCGTGGTGTTCTTGGACAGCAACCTTTATGCAGACAATTAAAATCTCAGGAACAACAACTTATGAACAAATAAAGAGATGACGGAGGGAAAGAAACATTCTCCTTTATGAACAAGAAATTAACTCAGTGTCAAATCCAGAAACCAAAGCTTTTGATAAAGTCCCAGTACAGTAAGCCAAGTGTCTTGACTACCAGGAAAAAGCATAAGTAAATCATCAGCATTTACCTTTTTTATTTACTTTCTTTCTTACACAAGATTACAATTCATGAAACCAAGAGAGCACAAAATAACATGAAGTTGAGATGTACCCACTGTTATGTGTAACAAAACTATACTGTTCACAAAGGACTAAGATCTTGCTTAAAAGTATTTGTTCCCTTTGCTATAAAGGTGTAAAATGCTGTTTATTTAATATAAATTAATAAATTACACATACAGAATAAAACTTTTGGAAGCCCAGATAGGAGAATAGCTTTGTTTTTTCAGAATAATGTAACAAATAGTGAGCAACTTTTGAAGAGGGTTGCATAAACACCCATATACCCATACATACACTTGCCATGTGCTTATTCAGATAATATTGTTATAAGGATTAAAATTAAAAATACAAAGCTGTAGTACAAGCAAGTGTATATAAAATGGTTTTTGTTAAGAACACGAATGATCGTGCAAATTAAGACTAGATGCAGCAAGTACTTACAGAGACTTTAGTGAACCAAGATGATCAAACGTTCCCTGTGTAAGTGTAGAAAACAAATTTCCAGAAAGATTCCTGAGAAATAAAAGTATTATTTGAACTCATGCTCAGATAACTGACATTTGAAATAAAAAATCCCCTCTGTTCAAGATAACTCTATGTTTAAAAGTTACAGGATACTATTATGACACTGTCATAGTTCACAAGACTGTAAGAATAATAATCAGGTCTCAATAGCCTAGCAAGAATCTCCAAATAAACTGTTCTCTAATATTCCTGGTTTAGGCGAAGAATTTTAAGATTGGGAATAAAAAGTAAATGCAAAGACTTTACTTTCATTTAAAGCAACAACTAGCACACGTTGAGCATAGATTTCAAGAAGCGTAAAAATAATTTTGTTGTTCACAGTGAACTGATGTGTTCCTATTAACATGCTCTAAGAAGCATGTTCCATCTATCAGAATGTATTTTTAAAATATTATCCATACCACTTTCTATATATCAGTGAAAGCACTGTGTGTAAGAAACTAACAACCAGGGCAAAGAAATATTCCATAATCTTACATGTTATCCTCTTAAAGTAAATGAAGGACTTCAAAACATGCAAGACAGCCAGCAAAACATACTGACACCAATGCCACAGCAGAGAAGGCATGGATATTGAAAGAGTCTATAATGCTGAAATCTTTTTTTTAAGAAAATATTTTGTACAGTCTGCTAGTCTCCCTCCCCGCTACACATTCTAAGAACAGGAAAACTGTTGCAAAGCCAACAGAGCACTGAATAGCGTGGTTTGGGTCCGCCCCAACACTTGTTTTCTAGCTTGCTACTCAGTAACAAACCACAACCATAGGGACGGCTGTCTTTCAGTAGCACACTCAAAAAAACTACTCCCCTTGAAACTAAGAATGTTAACTTACACAAGGCTAAAATGTAAGTGTATTTATATTTAATTTATATTTATAAATTATACTTACAATCTAATAAGGTTTACAAGTCCTCTAAATATATCTGCATTCAGGCAGCCTATTCGGTTATTAGTTAAGTCTCTATAAATAGAAAAAAGGAAAAATTGGAACAAACTGGTTTATGAAATACAGTCTGCTAACAGAAGTATTTGAACAAAAATTCATGATTAACAGATTGCACCACATGTATATTTGGTCTTTCTCAGGAAAACCCACAAGGTACTGCTATATGGGTGTATACACATGCACACAGACTCCTTAATCCATCTCTTAAGTAATTACAGTTTGTCCATATACAATTCAACAAGTGTAGACTTACAAATAAATTCCTTTAAACAGGGTTGGCTTACATCCCTACCAAGTAAGTTTTCATATTTGTGTAGTATGTAAATATATATACACACACAGAGTACATCACCTAATTTTTTAACATGTCAGAGACCAATACTAGTGCATTCATTACACATAAATAAGACCACTTCTAAAATTATACTTAGATAAGTATTTAAAAGTTATATATTTTTCAATATAGGTCATGAATCAAATTGCCAAAAATTCTTAAAGTAATAAAAATTAAGCTTGCAAATAATAATGATCCAGAATTGGTCCTTCGGTTTTATTTTTAAAGTTTTCAGAAGTGCAGTTACCAACATACGTTCCTTTTAAGTGAGCCAGATCATCTAATCAGTTACAAATGAACATATAATACTCTAAAAATTTAAGAAAGAAACAGGGTGGGGGGAGGTAGTGGCAAAATCACTAAGACTTAAAAGTTGTAAAAATATTCCAAAAATCTGGAGTGTTTTAAAAAAAGAAAGAAGAAAAAGAAAAGAAAAGCAATAATGCTGAGTTTTTGTTTTTCAAGTTTCATCTGGTGCAGAACTTTTACAGCCAAGGCATAAATCCCCCAAAAATATGTTAACGGGAATGGTGGCAAAACATTCACTAAAGCAGCATTAACAGTGCTGTAACTTCAGTGTAGTATTAATAGCCAGGGACTCTATGTTCCACTGTAACCTTTGGAAAATAAAAATCATGAGTTTAACGTTCAACAAAACAAGATTTGATGGAATCAAAGTTCTGAACAAACGTCCACCTAGCGATGTTTCAAGCCATTCAAATACAAAAAGAAAGGAATAATACAAGAGACTGTCAGAACCAGTGAGACTGCCAAGCCACAAGCAGCGGATGTTCTTCAGTCGTAAGACTGAAAGCAGACTTTGTTTTATGCGTGTGTGTGTGTATATATTTAGACAGCACATATATATTCAATTGTTAATATATATAACTTTGCTGTCTAAACTTCCAGAAGCTAAGATTTACACTCTCTGAGGAGTTTTTTGCTTGTTTTGTTAAACTGACTAGCTAGATATACTACTTACAGTCTTTTCAAAGATGAAAGCCCCAGAAAAGCTCCTGGATCTATGGTACTAATAAGATTGTTCTTAAGATCCCTGTGGAGAAAAATTAAGATGTAACATTTAAAATAAATAACACTTTAAAACAGACAGTCATGAAGATATGCCTAACTTGTCTCAATTTGCTTGAGAACCTC
>VWZW01007670.1:353-41730 GCA_013397115.1 Edolisoma coerulescens
CGCCAGAGGCTGGTGCGGGGCCCGCAGGGGTGGCGGGGGAACCGGCCGCTGCCCTGGGGCACTGAGTGAGGGGGCCGGGATGTGGCCCCGCGGATGTGCAGAGGTTAAAGTAATATCAAAAATAAGGGCAATAAAGCCCTTTTTATTTTCTACTACTACTGCCACCTTATTATGTTACTTTAGTGTTCTAGTTATTATTCTATTAATGTATTATACTATGGCATTCCTGTGTTTTTATTATTTTTACTCTGTTGCTTGCTACATGATGCCTATTAAACAAAGGTTGTAAGGCTGAAACACCAATTTTGTTCACTAACATACAGCCCCTGGGGCTGGAGCCAGCCCCAAAGTGATGTGGAGCTGAAATAGATCCCGTGGGGAAGAGGCTGCAGGAGATGCTTTGGGGCCTCCAGCCCCCATAGTGGCACCAAGCACAAGCCAGGAGTGCAGGTGTCAGGGCTGTTCAGAACCAGTCCCAGGGGAGCCAGGGGCTGACTGGCTGCTCCCACCAGAGCAGGGGCCCCCTTGGGCATGGACGTAACAGCTTATAGAGATGTATTTAAGTGATGACAGTGACTGATTTATGGTCTTGTCAACAGCCCCGAGGTGCAGTGAGAACCAGGATCAGCTTTTAGCTGGAGGCAGTGGGAAGCTGAGGAGCTGGAGCTCAGGTAGCAGAGCTGGAAGAGACACAGAGACGGTAGGGCTGGGGACAAATGATTCTAGGGCTGGGATAAAGGTGGTGGGGGGGGAGCTGAAACCTTGCAGAGCTGGAGCCATAAAGGAGATCCTTTACTGACAGCCAGGCACCTTTTCACCTGGTGGTGCTGGGAAGATGCGGAACTGAACCTGAAATGTCAGAGCTGGCGATGAAATAAAGCTTGTGGGGCTGGAGCTGAAGTCACTGTAAAGGGGTAAAGGCTGGTGCTGGATGTGAAATCACTGAAGGGCTGGGACGGGGCCTGTGGGGCTCCAGCTGAAATTTCTGTAGAGTTGGGAGAGCAGCTGTGGGGCTGGAGCCATAATGAAGATCCTGCCCTGAGAACCAGGCACAGCTTTGCCTGGCAGTGGTGGGAGGATGCAGAGCTGGAGCTGAAAGGGCTGAACTGGCAGTGAAATAAAGCTTGTAGGGCTGGAGCTGAAATCACTGTGGGGCTGGGATAATAACAGTGGGGCAGGAATATGGGCAGAAGTGCTGGAGCTGAAATCGTGCTAGGGTAGACTCTGAAACTGGAATTATAGGGCTGGGATAGCCACTGGGGCTGGAGCTGAAATGTCACAGAGCTGGTGTTGAAATAAAGCTTGTGGGAGTGGAGCTGGAATCACTGTGGGGCTGGGATAGGGACTGTGGAGCTGAAATCACAACTGTAGCAGTGGAGTGGAAACGTTACAGAGCTGCTGGAGCCAAACTGAAGATCCTGCCCTGAGAACCTGGAGCAGCTTCTGCTGATGGCTGTGGGAAGATGTGGAGCTGGAAGTGAAATAAAGCTTGTGGGGCTGGGATAATGACTGTGGGACTTGGGTAGTGACTGTGGGGCAACAATAGGGACAGAAGGGCTGGAGATGAAATCCCTGTAGGGCTGGGATAAAGACTAGAACTGGGATGGGGCCTGTAGGGCTGGGATAGCAAATGGGATTGGAGCTGAAATGTTGCAGTGCTGGAGCCAAACTGAAGAACTTGGAGTCCTGAGAACTTGGAGGAGCTTGGACTGGCAGTGTGCTTGTGATGCAGAGCTGGAATGGAACAGGCAGAGCTGGCAGTGAAATAAAGCTTGTGGGACTGGAGCTGAAATCACTGTGGGGCTGGGATAGGAACTGTGGGACTTGGGTAGTGAGTGTGGGACTCGGTGAGTGGGGCAGGAACATGGACAGAGGGACTGGAGCTGAAATCCCTGGTGCTTGGATAGACTGGAGCTTGGATAGGAGTGCAGGGGTGGGACTGAAATCACTGTGTCACTGGGATAGTGACTGTGGTGCTGGGGCACTTTTGGGACTATTGGGAATATGGGGACTGTTGGGATGGAGCTGAAATGTCGCAGAGCTGGAGCCAAAGCAAAGATCCTGCTGTATGAACCTGCTGAAGCTTCAGCCTCTGACAGTGGGAAGATGCAGAGATGGAGCTGAAACAGCCAAAGTGGTGAAATAAAGCTTGTGGGGCTGGAGCTGGGATCACTATAGGACCTCAACAGGGAGTGTGGGGCTGGAGCTGAAATTGCTGTAGGGCTGGGATTGCAACTGGAGCTGAAATGTCTCAGAGCTGGAGCCATGAGGAAGGTCCTGCCTTCACAGCCAGGAGCAGCGTTACCTGACAGCGTTGGAAAATGCAGAGCTGGAGCTGAAACAGCAGAGTCTGCAGTGAAATAAAGTGGGGCTGGAGCTGGAATCACTGTAGGGCTGGGATAGGGACTGTGGAGCTGGGATGGGTATGCAAGGGAAGGGGAAACAAGGCAAGGGAGGTGTTGCCAAGGCAGGGCATGGGAAGGTTAGGCAAGGCAAGGCAAGGCAAGCAGGTGTAGGGAAGGAAAGAGAGGGGAAGGCAAGGCAGGGACAGGGAAGGTGAGGAAACCCAAGGAAGGGTTTGGCAAGGGAAGGCAGTTCAAGGGAGGGTTAGGAAGGGCAAGGGATTGCCAAGAAAGGCAAGGCCTTCATTTGTTGTATGCAGAGGGTGGTGTAGTGACCGGGGATGAGGAACAAAATTCAGAGGTACTTAATGCATTCCTTGCCTCAGTCTTTAATGTCAGGGCCAGTTGTCCTGAGGATACCCAGCCCCCAGAGCTGGAATGTGGGGATGGGGTGTTGGGTGAAGCCCCTGTAATCCCCGGGGTGGCTATTGATGTGCTCTGCCAGTTGGACACCCATAGGTCTATGGGCCCTGATGGGATCCATCCCAGAGTAATGAGGCAGCTGGTGAGAGAACTTGCCAAACCACAGATGTGAGATGAGTGCAGGAATATATTATATTTAGTTTACTTGTAAAGAAAATCCAAGCTACCCTTGTTACCTGCTGTATACAGGGTACTGAAAAACATAAGGACATATGGAAATCTAGTTATTAATGAGACTTTAATCTTACAGCCTACCTTGTAATAATACAGTTATTACAGATTTAAAGGAATTCACTAAAATGACAACTAAAATATTGTGTTCATAGTGATCAGAAGCCTAAGGTACAGTTTTTGGAGTATAATGCAATTACCTGTTATGCCAGCATAATAAAAGGATGCAAACAGTTTCAATTTCAGCATCCATGCCTACTGCTTGAAATAAAAACTGTACTAACTGATGTAGACATTGTCCTATTAGAAGAAGACATGAGAAACTTTGCTGATATCTTACAGTTGTACAATCTCTACCCGAACACCCAAAGGCAAGGCATACACTGCTTTAAAACTGCTAGTGACACAAAATCATGTTTCTGCTTAATGAAGAAAATAATATATGACTCATCCAGAATAATGGGAATATATTACAAATTCCAAAGCAAGACTTAATGCATCTCTGATCTCCAGATAATTATTTTTAATTAAAGCAAGTAAAGTGAGAGCAAATAGAGCTATAAGGGATAATTATTGAATGAGAAATATGCCAGTCAGATATTTCTGAGCAGAGAGATACGGGGATAAATTTGCCACTTTATGTTGCCTTTTATAAGATGTTAAAAAGAACCTTACCAGCACACATCGACTCTAAAAAAGGCCTTGAGAACTTTAAGTTCTTCCCAAATTACATTAATAATAGGAGTTTCTCAAATATACTGAACAGCAAATAGAACCATTAATCTCAGGGGCTGACAGCATATATTTCACCCAAGATTTAACAGCGAGAGAGAAAGGGCCACCTGGAGTTGCTGTTCTTAGTGACCTTGCTGCTGCTCTGCACTTGGCTGTGGGGAAAGGGATTTCCCTTGAAATGCAGGGCTTTTTGGAAAAAGTGCCTCCAGTTTTTTTTTAATAATCAACCTCATAATAACCAATTAGATAAAGCAGCGCAGCTTTGGGCACATCACATTACTGCTCTGCTCAGAACGACACAAAGCTCATCATGAGGTGGCTGAATTAGAAGTGTGGGCAACTCGACACCCTCAGAGTCCAAAGGGAGCTGCCAGGTTCCACGAAGGGGCTGTCTTATCGCAGGCACGGGGATCCAGCCCAGTTAAATTAACAGTGTAACCCTGAGCCACTGCACTCACACTCATCCCAGTCATGCTGCCCTTTTCCCCAGAGAGGAAAAACACCATTTCTGCTGCAGTTACTGTCAGCACCGAGCAACCTATGGCATTATGGTCCATGTATAGGACAGATTTCAGCTCATCTGCTGTTACTTTTAATTAGTTTGTTGTACCAGTTTCAGCTTTTCCAACATTTCCCTCTGCTTTAAGTACAAGCAGTATATTAACAGGGGTGCAAGAAGGTCAAGTAGTGTTAAGCTCTACAAAATGAAACAGCAATTCATTCAAAATAGCCAGAACTTGCCTTGGTCTGCTTCAAATACTCTGCTCACAAATATTGTGTTAACACTCACTGCAAAACACTGCTAGGATTTCAAATGTGATAATCTATTACAGTTAAAAAATGTTTTGCCGTGTCATAGCGAGTCACAGGCAACAACACTTGTAGCAAGCCCTCTCTTTAGGACAGGTAGTTTGTTCCTCCCAAAGCCCCTGCCCTGCAGTGAATCTCACCGTTCTGATGTGCAGACTTCTAATTTCTAGCCAGTTCACACTTAGTCAACTGTTGGGCCAGCATTTTTCTCTAAATTCCCTTACATTCCCATAAAGAATGACTATGTCTTTTGCCAAAACAAACTGACTTCCTTTTATTTCCTTTTTAAAACAGGACCGTTTTCTTACTCCTGAAAATCTCGTGAACTCTGTTTCATCCTTTATTCATCATTACACAGCGTGAGTGATTGGAACTTACACAGTATCTCAGATTAGATCAGTAATTTTCTGGTAATGTTCAGCTGTAACTCACCTGCTGCTTAAACAGTAGCAATAAATTAATACAGGATATATCATGGAGTTCATTCCAGCTATTGGCTGGGTAGGAATAAATTAAGACTCACAACTCACATCCTGTATTGTAACTTTTTGTATGTTAATTACTAATATTGTAATAGAACACTACACTCTGTTTCTGTTTGATGTAAAGAAGACACATTTCAGTTATTCCTGTGCATCAATGACAGTGCTGTTATGAGACTTCCAGCTGATGGGGACATTTTGTTCTCAGTAACAGCTGTGGGAATTACTGAAGAAGACAAGAGGAGAATCTGTCCAGATAAACCTGTCTCGTGTTTTTGCTGCATGGTTCTGAAAAGGTTTTTTTACTAAACAAATTTAAAGCAATCCATTAAGTTAATTGCACCATGAAATAAACTAATTCTTTCAGAAACACTTAGGACTAGAACTGATTGGGACACATAAAAAAAAAAAAGGAAAGGCAATTGGAATATGTCGTTCAGCTGATGCCAAAATATTTCAGAGGCAGTGTCTGATCTGTTACTGGAAACAATTTTGGCAAAAAAAAATTTGCAGTGGATGTGCCAGCAGCCTGCCAAATTCAGATTTCCACTGGTTCGTGGAGTGACTGCAATGGGACTAAACATGGGCATCTAATCCATACAACAGGATGCTGTCCCTTAACTAAAGCTGATATTAGCTGACTGGAAATTAAAAGAGGAATTATAACATTTTCCTGCATATTTTCTCTGGTTTGTAAAGGAAAAGCAAAAGCTGCATAAGGCTATTTAAGATGGAAGACCTCTTGCCTATGTCATGTATTATGCAAGGCATACAGGGCTTGTCTCGGAATTGAAATTTGGGTGGAGGGTCAAAGTGAATAGAAAATAAAATAGAGAAACTTTAATGAATCAGTGTAAAAATACAGTTTAACTTTATTCAAGGCACAGTGCATGAGACTGCTTCCTAAATTTCAATTTTTACTGGCTTCAAAAAGAGAAAATCACAGCAAGTACAAAGGCTGTGGTCCTCATACTAATGTGGAAACTGTGCTGTTTTGGCTTTATGCAAAATAAGTGTAAATGTGCTCCTGAATATCTGCTACAGATTCTCTTTAAATGGAAATGGCAGCAAAGAGTTCAGAGATGAAGCAGGAGCAGCAACATTTCCAAGCCCTAATGTGTTTGTAGAGAGCATAGGAATAATTTCTCTAGAACACAGTAAAAGCCCCTCAAGGTTAAGTTAACAGAGGAGTCTGAGTGAATCACACACCAGGAATAATTTGAAATGTGGCTTCTGTCTTAATTGTCACAAATGCAGAAGCAGGTTTATTTCTGTCTGTAATAATTGCATTTCCTGTGCAAACATCAGTTTGAAGCTCCATCTGTTGCCAAGGACCTTTTGAAAATGTAGGTTTCTTGCCTCATTTTTATGAGTCAAACAATGTACATTGTTGGTTTAAGCCAATTATATACAGAAATGCTCCCTGGATAAATATTTACATTTCTAAATTTAAGTTTTCCTTTCGCAAACTGCTGCTTTTATAAGCTGAAAATTCACTTTCCAAAGCATTTATACTAATAAAGCTCAATAGTTCAAGTAGTCACCAAATGCAAACAAATAGAAATTGAGCACAACCAATGTGTGTCTGTACATTTTACAGACACAATTATTTTGTACAATATTTTCTAAGGTCTAAGAAGAAATGACAAAAGAAATAGCCTAAGGTACACTATTTATTGCAATATTCAATTTAGCTGTTTCAAGAGCATACGCTGATTCCAGAAAATGTAGAGACACACATATTCCAAAATACAAAAATGCAATATTTAAAACTCTTCAAAAGATTAGTTAATGATCTGATTTTGGCCTCACTTTAAGGTTGCACACTAGATTAAAAGTGAATGAAAGCAACAGGTTATCCAGGGCTAATAGAGATGCTGCCAGAGGGCTGCTCCTAAAACAGGTGTCCTTAATCTCATTTAGCATTTCAGAAAATCGCCTGGGTAGAACAAAATGAAACCTCAGAATACTCCTATTCCTCACTCCCCAACCAAGCCACATGTCCCATAATAACACTACTTTACTATTTGTTGTTCTTGTAATTATTATATTAATTTTTATTATGTGTTTTGCTATCGATTTTGTGCTCCTGGGATGGAGTCAGAGGTCAGGAGCCTGGGAAGCCGAGGAAGAGTGGAGGCAGCTGGAGGTGTGGGGAGCAGAGTTCCCACAGGTGCCCTGCCTGGAGTGCCAGGATGGAGGGGAGGAGCACTGGGGAAGGATCAGTCCCAGAAAATGAGCTGAGAGCTGGCTGGGAGCAGCTGTGGGTGAGAGTGATTGTGAGGCTCTTGGTAAAATGATTAATTAGCTGGTGCACTGCTGGGGAAGAAGCCTGGCTGTTGGAGCACTTTGATGTGGCTCATGGCTGGTTCTGAGGAGACGGAGACACTGGGGTTTGCTGCTGTTCTGAGTTGTTTCCAGAACTGTCTCAGAGGAGCCTAGAGGTGAGGTAAACTAATTAATCTTATTTACCAGTGAAACGAGGTGGATAAATAAATCCAACAACGGCGTTAGGCACGTCTGTATTTATTTTAACATCACCTAAATATTGTTAGTCTAAGAATTGTTGCTGCTAATTATTTTGTAATCACATCTGTGAAAGGAAGCACTATGTAGAATTTCTTTTCCATAAGGTTTTGACAGAACAGGTTATGGAGGCTGTGGAGAGAGGGCTTCTTTGCAGCCAGACTGACTCTGCTGGTGCACTGTGGTAGTTTTGAGTCACAGGCTGGGGGTGGAAGTGCTTTGTCTACATCAAATGGCGTTGAAAAGCTTTTCCCTGCAGAATCCTCCTTGTTTTCTGCCTTTTAATTACAGAAAAGAGCATTCTCTTCCTCGTGGCTGCTTTATTTTGAAGCTGGTTCTGTTTTGTTTGGGTTTTTTAACAATTCAGGAAGGAACTTCCTAAGTGTTAACTTGTACTGGTTCTTGCCATGTTATCCTGCTTAAGTCTGCAGAAATCATGCATTTCTTTAATTGTGGAAATCATTTGCCTGTGGCTGAGAAAACAACTGTGACTAAACATCTGTTAGAAACAAAACTTTTAATTTAAGCAAACAGGCATCACACATGAAACCTGTGCCACAAGGAGAACCTGTGTTTTAAGGCAAATATGTTTTCAGGTGCTCTCTGTGGTGCTATTTGTGTGTGCACCTGCAGGTCATGGTAAGAGTCCTTTGCTGGTAGGGCTGATGATGGAATTCAGACTACAGCATTGTGTTTTGAGTTGTAACACGCTTTTTGAGTAGGACTTGCTGAAAAAAATATTTAAGTATTAAATGTACCACATTTCAGATCAAAAAACTGTATGTGTTTGAGCAAGACCATGAATATACCCACTGAAGGACTTCTCTAGAAAAGGAACCACCTGCATGTGCACTCAGATACCCCTCTAGATTTGTTAAATGCACCACCAGAAGCAGTGACCCTGCTTGTCATACACTACTTTTTTAAATTTGACTAAAAGCTCTACATATTGGTTTTTCACTGGGAAGCTGAAAAGTTGTATACAATGATTTAAAAAACCGAACCACAGAACTGTTTCATGAGCTATGAGAATATAGAAAAATTTAAAAGATAGCAGGTCTGGTACCAGTTTGCATTTTGAGCTGTGACTGTTCAGCTTATTTTAGTGTTTCAGGTGGTTTTTTTTTTTTTTTTTTTTGGATAATACCTTGTCTCTGTTATTTCAAGTAACCTTCCTGCACTGCTAAAGGAAATAGACTTGACTGATACCTGGCTTCAGCATCACCTTTTGAATCCCATAATCTTCTTCAATTACTCCTACTGTGTCAGGTTATAAGTGGAGCTTGTCTGGCATTGGTGTGAGAAAAACCAAAACAACAACAAATCCCCTCTTTTTTTTTTTTTCCAGCAGTGTTGTTGCTTTTTGTTTTCCTCCTCCATAACATGCGGCATGAGGTGCAGGAATTGTGCTGGCAGTCCTTGTGAGAACTCCAGAATGGGGGTTCTGGGGTTTATGGATGGATTTTATGTGTTTTGATGAAATTTGCTAACATATGGGCAATTATTTCAGTGAGTATTTCTCACTCAGCTGTCTGCAAGGCAGGGGTTTCGTATCTGTCTGGAAAAAGTTTTGTTCCCTGAAGCATCCTTGTCACCTCCTTGTTGTTCCATATGCGTTTATGAGGGGCTAAACCAGACTTTGGGGAATCTTAGTTGTGCTGTCTCTTGATTTCTGCTTTTGCCAGGACTAGTAAGAGTAGTTTTTTACTCACCTGATGCTTCCCAGGCTACAAGGGGAAACTGCCTTTTTCTATCAGAGCCTCCCTCTTTCCCAAGCTCAGTAATATTTCAAGGGAGCCCTGAAATTTGCTGTTAATGCTGTTAACACGATGAATATTTCATACCAAGATGAACATGGGTTCTGAGTCTAAAAGATCGTGTAGTACCAAACTTTAAATTAGGAAATGAAATATATTTAAATTACGTTGAAGGAGGCTCTGATTAACAGCCATTAGCGCTAAACTTGGCATTTTATTAAAAAACACATGACATGCTCAGGAAGAAGTCTGTATCTTCCTAGAAGTGTTTTTCTGTGTACGTTTTTCTTCTCCTTTGTGTAGTGACATGCTGAAGCACCTTACAGAGAGTTTTATAAGTACCTGCACTGTCTTCCCAGTGCCAGGATGACAAACCTGCCCCTCCCAGCGATGGTTTACCTGATGCAGCCAGAGCTGGTTTTGAAATACTCCAATTTTGTGATTCTGTGGTGAGCTTTGCAAAGGCAGTGTGTCATTTATGATGCACTCTCTGAATCCTATCCCCGTGCAACTCATCTTGTAGTTTTCTTGCTTTCAGGAAATGTAATTAAGTTTGGAGTAACTCATTGCCTCGGCGTGCTCCCTGTTAGGTAATTGGCCACAGAAATAGTGTGCAGCATCTCCCTAAACCTTCTTGTCCTGTACCTAGACCCCAGTGAGGTAACATGGACTGTGATCTACTCTTTAACTGTGGCACAGGTTTTTTTTCATTTAAGATTTATATTTTATGTTTACAGATAGGCCTTTTAAGGTAATGATCTTTAAAAGTATATGTGCCTTTGTGAAGGCACAGACAGGAAAGTTACTTTAACATTCAAGAAAGAGAAAAATAATCTGCAATCTTTTGTTGCCAGGTTTACCCACACAGTGATTATAAAATTTTATTTATGTGTTTTTAAGAAGTTGACAAATATACTCCTTGGGTGAACAAAAAATAATGAAAACTATTCCAGAGATATACACTGAAATGTTGCCTCGTTTTGCTGGTGGTGAGATAACTAAGCATTGAAACTAGAGGCAGCAAAGAAAATATTTCATGTTCTAAGACATTAGGTGCCAAGTAGATAAATGAAATTTCAAATGAAACCTGTTAGCAGTGTTTCAACTTCAGAAAGTCCACATACAATAGTAAGGTGGTGTTATTACTTTGGTTTTCTGCATGTAAAATAACATCCTTTGGAGAGCAACTTGATATTCATATGGCTGGCTCTTAGCTGGGACAATTAAATGGGAATTGGCCTAAATGTTGGTGGAGTATGGCTGGTGCAAATTATTCTCCAAGTACATTTTCTTGTGGAATAAAATAAACAAAGCTCTGCATATGAACCGATCAGACCTGTTGGACATTCTTTAAAAGCAGTGCATTTTTAGGAACTGCCTCCCCAAACCAAAACACTTTCCTTTAGGATACAATGTAGGTATGAAAGCTAGGTTGAATCTTTCAGTTGAAAACTATATTCTCATGAAGACCTCTGTGTGGTGTATAAATATAGCATACAGTATTTGATTGAACAATAATAATCATAATAGCAAACCAGATTAAGCAGAAAATCCCTCAAAATGAAAGAACCGACAGAAATGTTATTGCACACATACTTTATTTAAAGATTACTATCATTATTTGTTTGTTATAAGTTTGACAGATAGAGCTTATTACAGCACAGTCTCCTGCACTGCCAAACAAAAAGATGCGAGCTTAATGCATTCTTTAGGAACAGCACTTTGTGCATCTTGATTTAGGAGGAGAAACTCATCTGTTTCCATGACTTATGGGGCTTTGAGTTGCTTCTTTAAAAATCTGGCTGCAAATAGAACTGGCAGTTTATTGAGGCCAGAGTGGAGTTTCTGCTGGCTGGTGATAAGAGGTGCCTGGCAGCACGGGCATCTGATAGAGGGAGGACAGACTGAATGTCAGCACCGTAATGTGAGCAATGGCAGGAAGTCATTGAAAGTAATGGTTTGCAAAAAATTTCACTTGGTTGCTTCCAGTGTGGTTCATTTTCTGCCATCTGCTCCAAGACATCAAAACAATAAGATGAAACATGCAATTATCTGCATATGTCATTTGCATAATGAGGATATAGATGGAGGTTGTCCTGTCTAACTGTTCAGCCTGGGCCAAACCAGGCTGTTCAACTTGTCAGTGACCTGTTCACACAATGTTAACACATGGCTGAAATATAAATCCAACCCAGAAGCTCAGAGCTAAGAGTAAAGAGCTGTGCAGAGGGTAGAGAGGGACAATTTTAAATGTGCCATATTTAGTTTATTTTGGGTTCATCGCATAATCCACTGTGTAACAGCTTAATTTCCCATGCTTTAGAAAAGTCTGGAACATCTAAAACGTGCGCTGTGAGCCTGTGAGAGCGAGTTAAAACCCTTTACAGGAGTTCCCAGGGGGGCTGGCCAAGAGAGGAGATTTTTTTTTCAGCAGTCCCATGCAGTATCACCAGGAGGCAGAGCTCCGGGGGAAGCTAAAACTTGTTCATCGGGGTACGTGGGGCTGGAGCTGTCCGAGGCGAGTCTGAGACGGGCCAGCACAGGAGCTCAGCCAGGAAACACCTGCCCTGTGCCGCGGGCAGGCTGCACTCACGGTCACAAGGTGTTTTTATTTTGCTTGCTTGTCTACTTGCTTAAAGAGGAAAAACTCCAAGAGAACTTTATCCTTTGTGGTTGTCTGAAGAAAATCACTTAAAGCCCCACGGTTGCAGCTGTGGATGCAGGGAGTCAGAGGTGTTTTTAACCCTTACACTGCCTTTTTCAGGCATCACTGCACTGTCAGTTCATTCTCACTGCCCGAGAGTGATGCCGAGTTTGAAATGCTAGCGGTGTAGCCAGTCGATTTAAAAAGAAAACACGTGCTTTTAACGTATTTTTGCTTGTTGTCAGTCTGTTCTGAAGTCAGTTGTTGGCAGGGCAGGGTGAGCCGGGGAGCTGCACCACACGGTGGCACTGACGGCGTGCGGTGATGGACTCGGACCGAGTTCAGACACTTCCGAGCATCCCATCAGAGCAGAACTGAACTGAAAAACTCCCTCTGACCTCCCTGGGAAACACCTGTGCTGTGCACCAGGCAAACACAGCCGGGGTGCGGGTGTTGTCACGTAATGAATGACACAGCAGCGAGAGAGAGCCCGGCACATCCTCGGCTGGGGGCAGGACCGAGGGGCTGCGTGTGGGGAGGGTCCTGGAGCATCTCTGAAGGGGGAAAACGGGCTTCAGCCTCTGTATTTGCTCAGTAGTAGTGCCTTCTCTACTGATTTTGAAGATTAGGAAGAAAACCTTATATGTCACCGTTATTACGTTTTCTTTTTCTCTATCTCTCTCTCTTTTTTTTTTTTTAATGCTGCTTTTCTAAAAATGCAGATCAAAATAAAATGAAAAAAAGATATTTTGACTCAGTTTTGATTAAGAGGCAGATGGATAGGGTGTTCAGACCTGTATCCCCTTTGGTCACTGAGAGCAGGACTCGGTTCCCATCACACTTTCAAATACATGGGGCACAGTGTGTTTGAATTACTTTTTCTTGTAATTCTATTTCATTTTACTGATTGGATTTCTCCTACAAGTTCATATGTGGAAGTAGAAAATAACTTTGTATTCTTTAGTAACCTGATCTTATTTTCATCTCCAGCATGCTTCCTTGTATTAGGATCAGAGAAGAGCTTTCAACATAGCCAAGATGATCTCTTACTCTGTGATGGAATTGTTTGTACTTGGCCTTTAAAAATGTTTCTTTAAATAGCTGCCAGCATCCTGGGACAGCTTGTTTCCAGTTCTCACTTACTGAGGACTGTCTTCCCGAAAAGAGAATTGTTTTTATTGCAGTGTTATTTCTTTTGTCAGTCTTTTAGTGGTGTATTTTATTATTACTCCCAGCCTGTCATCCAAGTTACCATCCGCTTTGACACCCTTAGCCTTTTTCTTGCACTTTGAGTGACATCAAGAGGACTTCCCTTTTCACCATCATCTGTACCAAAACCCCAGGAACCTGTGGGATTCACGAATCTGCAGATTAGTAGTGCTGGATTGCTTGTCCAACAGCTACCCCTGTAGACCCTGCTTACCACGTCTTCTGATTGTAGGATCTGCTTTGTACCCTCACCACTGATTGTATCTGTGACCTTTTCCCATTTTATTTCCTAGATAATGATTTTCCACTAGTACCAGTCATTCTTTATAAACTGGACCTCAGAGTAAACACAATCTCCTTTGACGTGCAGTTTTTTCTCTTCTGTCTGAAAAAGAAAGGGCTTTGGGGAGCCCTTATTTCTGGCCTTTTAGTATAGAAAAGGGGCTTATAAGAAAGAAAGGGATTTTTACCAGGGCCTGACAGGAAAATGGGGTGAAAGAGGGTAGATTGATTTGGATATAGGGATGAAATTTTTATGTGATGAGGGTGGGAAGACACGGGCACAGGTTGCTCAGAGAAGCTGCAGCAGCCCCGTCACTGGAACTCTTCAAGCTCGGGTTAGAGGGGCTTTGAGCAACCTGGGATAGTGAAAGATGTTCCTGTTTGTGGCAAAGAGGTTGGAATAAATATGTTTTGGAGTATAGTCTTTAAAAATTCCTTCCAACCCAAACCATCCTATGATATTTTTAATATATCATCTTAATATAACAGTTGAGAGAAGCATCCATGAAAAGTTAATCTCTGTTAGATCAGTGAGAGGGTTACCAAAATGTTCTTTTTTTTTTTCGAGTATCAGGTCTTAGATATTTACTTTCTATGCAGTAATGCATGTTTTATGGAAAATATGCATGCACATTTAGAAGATCTGCATATGTCACTGAAAAACCCCAAAATTAACTGCTGCAGATCAGAGTTAGTGCTATAATGTATCTTGGGTTGTAAAGCAGCATGACACTATTTTTCTGAGCTTATGTATTGGTGTTGGAGAATGAGTGAGTTCAGGAAAGGGCTCTGATTTATATGGTGGTTTTTTTCCCCCCACCTGCTGTGTAGTTTTTAAAAAATGTTAATTATTTTGTTGACATGAAGGATAGAGGGGAGGTTGTTTCCCATACAGAAAGGGAAGAAGTCTGAGGAGAAAGATTTTTACCCTTCTCCATATGAAGTCCAAACATCTGCCCTTGCCTGGGACTACTTGGGAAAAATTCTAAGTGGTCCTCTGGCTTGGCTACACAGGAGAAAAGGACAAAATAATGGTGTTCTGAGCTAGATAAGATGCTACAATGGTCCTTCAGATCTGTGTGAGTACGGCACAGTCCTTCTCGAATGGGACAGCCTCAAAGGGGTCTCTCTGGCATTTTGCCTCTGTGTTTTCTATTCTGAGGCATTCCTCAGAAACTTGTAGGTGTATACAGCTCTTGGATTTGGGTTATATTTGCTGTGAACTTGCAAATGATAGAAAATACTTTTTCATAGAACACAGAGGATGTTTCTAAACTGAACTGAGGCATCCCAAGTTCTTACAGCTTTTACTTACCACTCATATTGTTTTCATGTGTCAGAGGAGGGAAATGTTACTTCAGAAAAACATTAATGTTTTGACAAGGTTTTTAAACCTCACAATTAATGAGGAAATTACTAGATATTCATGTCCTAGATATGTTGTACTTGGGCATCTTACAGACAACGACATCTCAAAGCTGGTTAACCATTATATGCTGTTTCCTTGGGTGACAAGAATATTTTCAGACTTACATGGGAAAATGTATAAGACCTGTGTGATAAGAATTAATCAGAAAGCTGAAGATTTAAGGCCTAATTATAATTCTGTTCCAAAGCAATGGACTGTGTGAACTGCTGGTACTAAACTGAACTGTGCAAACACTGCATGCTGATGGAATTTGCTTGTCAACCCCAGTGGCATTTCTTTGCACTAAGCTTGTTGTTCTGTCACTCAGCTGCATCACGGGAAAAGATGAGTATCTCAAGGGAATGTGATCTGCATTTTTAAGGAGAAAGTCAGCCTCAGAGGTGCCACAGAAGGACTAACACAGATTACTTTGCTCAAGGGATAGCTGGTTTATTGACTGTGAATTCTGCATGCTTCCTAGGTGATGACACAGGTTTAGTTGCTTAAACCTCAGCTGAATGTATCAATTTTTTGTGTTTCATGGCTGATGAAATGATTGGTAAAAGAGCGTGTTGTTATAGCATAGGAAACAGTCACTAAATCCAAATGATTTTCAAAACTTACGTAGCTATTCCAATATTTGTTTTCTTTTTTTTTTGGCTTCTCAAACTTTAGATTTGTGTATTATGTTCTCCTCCCACAGAAAGAGAACAGCAAGACTCATGACAGGTATTTTAGCCCAAAAGCAAACAAGATTAAAACAGTCAAAGTAAAGGAAGTAAGACTTGAGCAAACTTCTCTTCTGCTTACAAGTTAGAACACCAGGTTATCCTCAGAATAAAGAAGAAAGGGCAAGTCGAGGTCAGGTAGTGACCAAAAGCATTAGTTCAGAGCTAAAAGTTGATGAGGCAAAATGATAGAGCAGCTTCTCAGTTTGGTGAGATAAATTCTTTTAAACTCCATTGGCATTAGAAGGACAAATGTGTGTCCTCGGGTGTGGGCTGCAGGGGTGTAATCTGTCTTTTCAATGTACTTGATGATGAATACAAGCTTTTTTCTGGTTTTCTGCTAACAACTATTACTTGACTTTTCAAATTTACCTCAAGACTTTCTTCAATTATGTGTTTTCATGTTACACATTAGAGTTTCTAAAGAAGCAGCAGAAATGTTTTGCCTCTCAGCTATTTGTGCTGCAGAAGGGCAATTAAACTGGGAATATTTATGGTGAAATTTTGTACCTTTGCTTTAACAGATACAACAGTGCCTGATTTTGCTTCTCTCCAGCTTTATGGGAGATTGTAATTGATTTTGCTATTGGGAACAAAACTGGGCCAGGCATTTTGAGCTGTAAATATCATTGGCATTTTGAAAATGGAAGTACTGTTAATTTGCAATGCTGACAATGGATTATCCCACATTAAGCAGGTTTCACTAAGTTTTATGTGTAGCCTAGTTGTTCTAATTCAAGATTTCTCTCTGTGTGGGAAGCCTAATATACTCTGTTTTTTACATAGTCCTGTGTATATGTAAATGGAATTGTGGAACTCCCTTAATGCTTCAATAAATATGCCAAATGTCTGTAGCAACCTGCTGTTCACTGTGCCCAGATTGCTTCTTTGTGAGTAGGTATCAATCTTCAGTACTTGCTGCACTCAGCCTCTCCTGGTCCCCGATCAGGATCCATCTGTTCCACTGTACTTGGTAGCGTGGATTTTTTATGATAGATATAGGCTTCAAAAATGTTAATCTCCAAGTGGTGCCTGATCCCTACTGGGTTCTGTTTGTCAGTGTAATAGTTTCAAATTGCAAAGAGATAAAGCCATGCACTTCCAGGTAGGAAAGTGTTTTGTCGCTTGGTACATTTACATAGGCAGGGCGGGCTCTTTTTTTGTGACCTTTTTTTTCCTCAGTTATACCTTTATGAAGCTTAAAAACTCCCACTTCTTTTTATCCTGATTCATTGGAATAAAGCTGAAATGTTTTTTTTCTGTATGGATATAGAATATTGGAAGATGAGGCTGGATGCGTCCCGGGAAAATAATTTATTTGATTTTTAGACATTGTATCTTTTTCTTTGGTCTTTACTTTCTTCCAGAAGTGCTGGACCATGTCTGTTAAAATGTGAAAAGTGCAGGAAATCTAAAGTGAGCATGTGGATACGTAACTGTTGAGGATTTATTTGCAAATATGATTTCCTACAAGTGAATTGTTGACGCGTCAGTTCAAATTTAGAAAACATTATAGGTGTGCAAGTGGGTAAACACACTGGTTCTGCTGGGAATAATTTTACAAGTATGTTTGTGATTTACTGCCTTCACAAAAATACAGTTTTGTTCCTGATCTGATACACTTATAGTGACAGAAGGCATTATCATCTGCAAAAAGGCAAATGTTATGTGTGATTGTGGGTTTGACACTGTCAGCGTCTGTGCCTTGAGTTGTGGTTCACAGACATTAAAGTACATTAATGTACTGATGACACTGGAAATGGTATTAGGAATTACTATGATTTGAAATTTATATGAACAATTTTTAAAAATGAAAAGAGGTGAAGAAATTTACATGGGTGCATTTGAATGCCAGGTAAGATACAGGTCTAAATATTGAAGGATGCCAGAAGATAGCATTTAGTCCTTTAATTTAAATTAAATAACCTTAAACATTCACTTCACTCTCTGAATGGTCATATACCTGGTCTGGATATACTTAGCAACCCCGAGGCAAGAAATTCATCCTGAAGCTTTGTAATAAACTAAGTTTTCTCTTTCAATGAATTATGCAAATCAGCATAAAATTGAAATTCTAAATTGAATATATGCTTGCATATTTTAAATGTTTTCAGGTTAAAAATGAATATTTCATACTCACATTCTTTATAAATAACATCTAAGACTTGGTTAATAGGATACATAAAAGATCTGAAAGGCACAGGAGGACTGGCATATCAATGGAAGGGACTACCCAGGAATTCTTCTGCAATTTTACAAAGCTGCACAGCTTCAGAGAGGTGGAGTTGTTCCTTTGCATTCACAAAGGGGAACACTTCCTTTCCTAGCAAATGGCAGGGACGGGGTTACTACAGACACACTGAGCAGAGCTGGACTTTTTGACTGTTTGACTGGGAGCTCGTTCCATCACTAATTAACTGTTTACTCAGATGTTCAGCCTGGTGGGGCCAAAGAGAAGCAATAACTCTGCTGGGTCCATTTGCTGGGACTGCGTGGGTGGCACGTCCTGGACTGGTTGTGCTGTTCTGTTTGGGGTTCTTGGCTCAGACAAGGCACTGAAACTGCTTTAAGGGCTCTGAACATTTATCCTCACTCTTATTTTTCTTACCAGTCACAAAATAATCTGAGTTTCTTCATCTCCTTCACCATAAACTTCTGTTTCAGGGAGTTAATATTTATTATAAATCTTTGTACACCACTGGCATTTGAAATAGCTGCTCCAGCTGATAGGTTCTGCTCTTGGGAAAATATTTCATTTTTTTAAAGTTCAGTCATAAACTTGGCATCTTTGTCGCTTTCTTGAATTTGCCAGAGCAGTAGCCTTATTTTTAAAAATGTTGGGAATCTTTCAATAGCAAAATGTTAGCTTTTACTTCTAGGAGAATACTAAATTCAGGAAGAAGATATTTTGATGTACATTTTTTAGGCCTCTACAAATAGTTAAATTATCAAAAAACCAGTGGAGCTAACCAATGTTAAAAGCAGAGAAGGATGTAATTAGAACACAAACTAAAGAAAAGGAAAGCAAAACATCAACCCTCCTCCAAACTACAGGGGTGTTCTTTTCATACTTTCATTTTATTATCACTTTCTCTTCTACTTCATCTCACACTGAAAAAAGTTTTTAATGTAAATTTTTAGCCACCCTATCATAACTACACACTTAGATGTGATAAATACATATAACACACATAAAAAGTACAGGAAAATGATTTCTTTAGGGCTTTTGCAGTGATTCAGGTCAATAATTACAGTCCAAGTATATAAACAGTACAGGCGAGCTGTAAGAATGCTCACTGGGACAGATGCTGGTTGACTTTTACACCCCAGCATTGCTCACATTCATCTCAGTACTGACTTGCAAGTTTGACCTCTGTCTGCCACAACAGCACTTCTTGCACTTTCCTTTGAAGCATCAGGCTCTCAGGAGGAATAGGATCAAATGTGCCAATCTAATGCTGCAATTCTTGCATCCCCTTTTGTACTGGGAATAGAGTCAATCTATAAATAACTTGGAAATTTTGTGTTGGTCTTAATACATGGTTAATCAAAAAAAAAAAAAAGTCTAGCTAGTGTGTGGAAATTAATTTTATTTACCAGATTTCCCATACAGGTAGAATAGGAAACACAATTCCTTTTTTTTTTTGCCTGCCTAACAGCAAGTAGTGATGGCAATTGAATAGCTCTGTGTCACAGACTACTAAAATGTGATACTGATAAAGAAAATAGAGTATTTATTTCTGAGTGGCTCTTTTTAAGAATGATTTTTCCAAAGTTCAAAATTGCAGTTGCCTTGTATAATGGCATATAAAAACCAACTTTGAACATGTTTTAATCCTGACGTATCTCTAGAGGGAAAATGATAAAGAACCCACTAAAGATTATGCCTGAGATTCCCATGAGCTTTTATAAAAACCTGTAATAAGGTGAGCTTGTGTGGGCTGAGTGCTTAGGTAAAGTATGCCTGAAATTTGCTTGAAACTTAGCATGGAATTCTCTTTTGATGTGGGGAATTTTCTCTAATAGCACCTGGTAAAGCCACAGCACTTTGTGATGTTGGCCTTAATTTTCCCTAGCATAAAAAGAGAGAGAGTCTTTAGTTTTCCTAGCTACTTTGTGGGATCACAATTTTCCAAAGCAGCAAACCTACTTTGTATTGCATCCACTGCTCAGACAGGCCATATATAATGTATGAACTGATTGGTTTTTCCTCTGCCATTTTTACAGAACCAGCTTCCTAGGCAGATAGCTTGAAGCCAAACCATTTTCTGTAGCTAAAGCCAACGAATGTACTGGGATTTGACCCTTCAAAAGTTCAGTTTTGCTTTACTTAAAATATTTTTATTTATGGAATGTTATGGATGTTCAGTTCTTAGCTATCATGTAGCTACTTTTTAGAGCCCATTTAATTTATAAATGTCCAAATGGGGCACCCAGTACAGGAAATTAAGCTGCTGGAATGAGCCCAGAGGAGCCACTCAGATGCTCAGAGGGCTGAAGCACCTCTGTGGTTAAAATAGGCTGAGAGAGTCAGTGTGGAGAAGAGAAGGCTCTGGGGAGACCTTCGAGCACCTTCCAGTACCTAGAGGGGCTACAACAGAGCTGGAGAGGGACTTTTGACAAGGACAAGAGAGAATGGCCTCAAGCTGAAGGAGAGAGCATTTAGATTAGATATTAGGACAAAATTATTTACTCTGAGGGTGGTGAGGCACTGGAAGATGTTGCCCTGAAAGGTTGTGGACCCCCCATTCCTGGAAGTGTTCAAGACCAGGCTGGATGGGGCTTGGAACAACCTGGTCTAGTGCAAGTGTCCTTGGGGGGGTTGGAACTACATGAGGAGGCTGGTCCCTTCCAGCCCCAAACCTTCTGTGATTCTGCATGACTGCTCAACAGCTGTTTGCCCCCCCAGCCTGTGCTGATGGATTTTTCCATCCTCAGCACAGGGCGCTGCATTTGTCTTTGTTTCAGCACGAGATTCCTGTCAGCCTGTAGCTGCAGCTTCTCAAGGTCACCAGCTGATCAAGCACTCCTCCCAGTTTGTTCCTATCAGCCACATCTCCGGGTATGACAGAATTCCACCTACAGGAAAATGCTGGTCCAGTGTGTTGATGCAGATCCCAGCTGCTGTGACCCTACTCTTTTTCTCAGTTGCAATGAATGCTCTTAGTTCAAACCTTTGTGAGCTGCCGTTGCTCTGCAGAAACGGAGAAAATCCCGAGTTGCTTTGTTCAATTTCTTCTTGATTCTGCTAATGCCAGGAGCTGTAGGGTGTCTCTCTTTCCCCTGACAGCCTGATTCAAAGATGCAGGGATGATTATGAGGTTTTATGCTACTTAGGGCGAGTCAGCTCATACCTACTGAAAACCCTGTAAGCTGCTTCCTTGCTTCTGCTCTTTTTCCCTGGGACCCACGAAGTGGGAGCAGCTGCTTTGCACGCCCGGTGTGCTGCTGTGGGGCCAGCAGATATCACCCACATTACTGTGTGTGAGTGCACAGTGTGCCAGGCAATGTGCATCAAAGGGAAGTACAAACTATACTGGATTTTCTGATATCAGTGGGTTCATCAGTTTATCCACTCTAATGTTTTCCCTTCAAAAAGGGGTGGTAAAGAAAATCAGAATTTTTTGGTGCGGTTGAAAAGTCGTCGTGCCCCCTTCAGACGAGCAATATGGTTACTGGGTGTTATGTCCTGGTCTTGCTGACTGAAACCACACAGCTACCCTCACTGGGCTAGTTTGTTACATTTTAGCTCTTTTAAGAACAGCTTTTTTGTCTCTTGCATTTGGTGGTTAATGATATTTGTACAAGAAAAACTGCTCCTTGGTCTTCAAAACAGTTTTACAGAACTGTGCTCATCGACACTGAAAACTCAATGTGAGTCACTGTACTTAAAGGGTACTGAGATGAAGTAAAACAGTAACAAATAGAAATTAAAAGTGGTAGAAGTATACAATGTCTTTTTTAATAGCTCTGAGGGATGATGTGGTTATGTAGTAATGAAAAGTTACAGCTTCTCATTCTTTTTTATTTGAGACAGTGAAATTTCATCTGGAATTTCAGAGCAAAGAGCAAAACCCTCCCTCCATCTCAGTAGCTAATTTTTCTGTTATTTGGTAACCTATTATTGGATTCCTTTGGGAATTCAGGTGTGGTTTTCAGAGGAATTTAAGAATTTAGGTAGGTACTCATGCTCTAAGATCCTTTGGAAAGCTTAGGTAACTCAGAGTTCAGCATTGAGAACTGGGCCATATGTTTTCTAAGTCTGTCCCAGTGCTCCAACATACCTGATGCTAGAGTTTTGCAACCACATCACAATAAAACTGGAATTCCCTCCAGAACCACATTTTAACCTTTTAGCAAAGGTTAAGAGGGTCTTGTTTTCTATCTGATAGAAACCAGGAACAATGAAGGAACTCAAGGGAACACAGGGAATTTTCTTGTGTTTCTACACCTTAAAGTGCTACGAAACAGTAAACAGGATTTCAGAGTTGCAGAGTAACAAGAACTAACCTGCTCTGATTGACCAGGTCCTCATCTGGAAGGCTGCACTTTATGTCTTGGGTTTAGTTCTGGGCCCCTCACTACAGGAAAAACATTGAGGGGCTGGAGCTTGTCCAGAGAAGGGAATGGAGCTGGGGAAGGGTCTGGAGTGGCTGGGGGAGCTGGGGTGAGTGACCTGTGAAAAGAAGTCCCAGGGGGGACCTTCTCATTCCCTACAACTCCCCAAAAGGAGGTTGTAGCCAGGTGGGAGTCAGGCTCTTCTCCCGGGTAACAAGTGACAGAGGACACTGCCCCAGTGTGCAGCAGGTGCAGAGGAATGCACCAGGGCAGGTGGCTGG
Source organism: Edolisoma coerulescens (assembly GCA_013397115.1). Classification (NCBI taxonomy): domain Eukaryota; kingdom Metazoa; phylum Chordata; class Aves; order Passeriformes; family Campephagidae; genus Edolisoma; species Edolisoma coerulescens. The sequence continues at coordinate 22,770 of VWZW01007670.1, forward strand.
GGGAGCTCTGGGTGGGAGCCCCGGAAGAGAGGTTGGGAATTGCCACCCTTTGGATAAGAAAGGGCACCCGTGGCTCATGTGTCCGTGACGTTCCCCGTGCTGGGACTGGGAGGAGATAAAAGCCCAGCAGTTGGTTTGTGCAGGGTCCCTCCTTGGAAGCACCATCTTGAGCTGTTAATTTAGTATTTAGTTGTTGCACCAAGATTAAATTATTTTAAGGATCTGGATGACTGACACTCTGCTGGGGGAAGCCAAGGGTTGAACTGGTAAGGAAACCTGGTGTGACTGAGAGTGTGGGGTGGCCTTGGTCCCAGCTCAGGTGGTGAAAGTGCTGGATTGGCTCCTGGATACTCAGGGAAGTTTAGATTGGAAGTTAAGAAAAATTTCTTCTCTGAAAGGATGGTCAGTCATGGGAACAAACTGCTCAGGGCAGTGGTGGAATCACCGTGGCTGGGAGTGTTCAAAAACTGTGTGGATGTGGCACTGGGCTAATGGTTGGACTGGATAATCATAGAGGTCTTTTTCAACCCTAAGAATTCTGTGATTCTATGGTTCTGTACCAGCTTTCCCTTCAGACTGTGACTAGTGATAGCCCCCCAACAAAATGTGTTTTAAATTGAGGAATTTAAGAGGTAATATAGCACTCCATAGAAAATAATTTAGAGAGTCATCAAGAAAATAAGAGAAGGGTTTCTAGGGGTTTCAAATTTTATTGTTCTTCAGTGCCTTTCCATTGGGTTGTTTTTCACATCTGGAGTGAAATCCAGCTGAAGGCAATTTGAATGATTACATTTGCCATTCTCTGTCATCTCAAAGGCCTCCCCTGCAGAATCCTGTTGTCAGCCTCGGCTGAGGAACTGGTGGGTAAATGAGGGAGACTGAAACACCTTCTGATCCAGACAGGTGGTATTCCCAGATCAGACAGAGCTGGCAAGACAGCACAGTGAAGCTCTAGCTGCCACTGCCTGCAGCTGGAATTCTTTGGTACCCAGAGCTGTCAGTACAGAACTGTTCCTGAACTCTGAGTTTAGGATATAGAAAGGGAAGCAAGGACTTCAAAGCTGTGCTGTGCTCAGAGTTTTCATATGCAGCATGAAGATCCCAGTATTCCTGAATATGCATGTGTTTTATCTAAACACCATATGGTTTTGCTGACCTATGCAGTGTTGATATTTCTACCCTAATTTGTGTGTGTTTCTCTGTGCGCTGCCTGGTTTAGTTCTAGGAAAATGGTCCGAGTGCTGCTGAGTCAGTGCAGCTGGGATAATGAGCCGACCTACTTTTCCTGTCTCATTGGGACATCCGTGCATTATTGGAAGAAAAAATTAATTGCTAAAGATAATCCTTTCCACGGTAAAGTCAATGTGGAAAATCACTTAACCTATCACTATATTTGTCCCTAAACCCACCCATAAAAGCAGCCTACAGCAATAATACTGGGAACAGCACTAGCTGAGAAAAATATTAAAGTACCATTCATGTATAACAACTGTGCAGCCCAAGGTCATAAAACAAGTACTCAAAGCACCGAAGGGTGGGCTGCAGCAAGCTACTTTTTGTGAATTTTGCAATGGAATGGTGAAGAAGTGGAAAGCCTTAATTCATTCAGTTTCTTTTGATAGAAGCTATTTGCTTTCAAAATAAGCAAGGATCTATGCAAAAAAATCTTGATACTTATCTGCAAGTCTTTTATGTGCCAGCTTTAAGGTAAAACACTGTGTTCTGTTATTCTGTGTGTGGAAGTGTTGCTACAGCTAGAATTGTTTTTGGTAAAATAGGTCTGAATCAGGGTGATGTGACTTCCAGGTTCATGAAGTTACACATTTAGTTACACACTGTACCCACCATACCTGACCTGGCCAGAATTTACCACTTTATCTGAGATTTTATCTGACTTTGTGGAGTTTTTTCAGTGAGGTAACTCACCTATGGAAGTGCTGGTAGGAGAGAGCATCAAGATTTAGTATAGCTTGGTGATGGTGATAGACACGCCATCAGTTTGGGGATTTCTATGCTGTGTGCCTGCTCAGATTCATCCCTAAAATAGCCCTGGGAGAGCTGCCAGGCCCAGGGAGCAACGTCCAGTTTCATGTAGAGGTACTGGCTTAGGTCCTCGCAGCAGTGTAGTGTATCCAGCACACCCAATGTGCTACCCCAGGGCAGTTATGCCTCTGGTTCTGGAATGAGGCTCATGTTAGAGTTGGCTGAGCTACCCCAGCATGGTGCATCCTCACACAGTCATGAAATATCCATAACATCATCTGTGCAGGGAGGTCCCTGCATCTTGAGTACCCTGATCAGGCAAGGGAGCAAACTTGAGTTGGTGTGGAACACAGCATTGTAGAAGAGATGACATCAAAATGACAAAAAAAAAAAAAANTATGTGAAAATGTAGGCATGAAAATTACCTGGATGGGAGCCATTTCACTGCTGAATTCACTCTGGTACCCTGTTTTTCTAGAGCTCATAAAAGGGTATAAATTAACAATGCCAGCTGTCTGCATGGAGCACATCTCTGGTATTTGCTATGTAACAGTGTCTTTCCTACAAAGCTACTCAATTTTCCATGCTATGGGCAGAGCTCTGTGTTCCTGCCAGGCTACCAGAATATCTGCTCCTCTCCTGCCAGCAGAGTCTGGCAGTAAACCCAGTGTGCCTGGCACAGGAAGATCAGTGCAGATTTCCTTCCCTGAGTGGAACAGGTTTACCTGCTGCTCTGAATACACCTGGGCCGTGTACCCTCATTCTGGGGTCTGCACAGAAGAAAGAGCCTGCTGCTCATCCATTCTCTTAGCAGATGTAATTTCATGGGTTTCAGCAACTTGAAACATCCCTTGGGCAGTTTATAGCCACGTGCAGTGGTCCCAGGGCTACTGGTGTGAGGAGTGTTGAGATTCTTGTCGTTCCCTGGTTCAGCCCATGATCTCTGTGAGGCTATGTGAGCCTTTCTCCTAGAAGCCTTTACCTGGGTGAGGAGTCACAGCCTCTTCTGTTCCTATCACTGATTCAATTTGCCTGTTTTGCCTGTGTGTTCTGTCCTCTCTCTGGTGGGAAAGGGGCAGATATATGTTTCTGTATCTCCAAGGACCACTTAACTGATGCTGCATTTCAGCATTGAATAATAAAGTCACAGAGATGGTTTATGTAGAAAAACAATAAAGCATTCATAATTCTCCCTCGCATGAGAAATACAACCATACAGTTTAAAATAAATCCTCAGCTAACTCCAGACATATGTAAAGTTGCTCCATATTATTAGTTTTGCTCTTCCACAGTCCAGCCATTTTCTTCATTCCCCTCTGAGATTTCCACCTGCAATTTCTCTCTAAACTCAGCATTAGATATTCTGTTTCAATGCAGTTCTGGAAATTGTGCATTTCTTTATTCTAACCCCGTGTTTCAGACATATTGAAAACACGCTCTTGGACACTGCTTCATTTGGAAGATTTAAGGATCTTCTAAGTGAATCGTCTTCCCTTGCTAGGGTTGGACAAACTGTGATGGGGAAGAAAACCACTTGTTATTCACGAGAGAGAGCATATTTCCAATGAAAATACATGTATATTGTGAATAATTTTAGATTTCTGTATTCATTTTCTTTGGATTTCCACCCCCTTAAAAGAGACATGCTCTTGCAATCCTGGAGCTGTGAAACTGTAATATTTAGTAGTATTTGGGAAATAATGCTAATATTTTTGTTTGAATTCTGCTCAAGATTTCACTTGGGCTATATGCTGGTGGATTAACATCATGATAGGAATGAGTGCACACATCAAGTGCACAAAAGAAATGACAGGTAGATATACAGAAAGTACATTTTGTGTTTTCTGAATGTGAGTGGTTCACACTATCTGAAAGTGTTAATGAACCTCCACAGACCTCTCTGAGAAAAAGGCAGCACTTCAAAAACACTGCCAGAATTCTGTGTAAGGAGAAGATTCTGAAATTGACCCAGGTTAAGGAAATTACTTGGAGTGACATTAGGTTCTTTAGGCCCAAGGGGTATTTTAATCCTATGAGGATTTAATCTATGTTGTGGATGTATATGAGGAAAGAAAAGATAATTTTGGATAACGAATGCTCATGGTGTACTCTCCATGACTTTGGCTAAATTCAGTCACCCTTTATGAAGGCTGAATCTAATTAAGGTATGTTTTTCTCCTTATACTTTCATAGACCTGTTTAAATCTTTTAAGGTCAGTACAAGGTAAAGTTATCCTGCTTGTATGAAAAAATACTTGTACTTTCTGTCTCTTCATGCATTTGCAAGAGGAATTCTTGTTTTCTTTGTTAGGTTTTGAACCTTGTCTTTTATTTCTATGATTTTTTTTCCCATTTGCATGTTTTTCAGTGATAGTTTGTATTTGGAAGCATTTGTATTTTCAGGAGCAACTGCAATGCAGTCTATTTGAATGCATTGCAAAGCAAAGCCTGTTTGGCATGATTGCAAAGAAAACACGGATTAATTGTAAAATATTCCACTTATTTCTAATTGGAGTACTGGCACTACAGCTATGGTGAAGTGTAACTGCGAGGTGCTCTGATGGGTAATGTGTCATTATACACACAATGAGTTTTTGTCAGTAATGCCAGATAGAACAGTTACCAAACAGCTAGAGATGAATCACATCAGTAGTAGTTTCTGGGCACTATAACAGCAGTTCCTCCTAAATTTTGTTACTTATGATACTGATAATAGGAACATTAGGCCTGGGTCTGATGTTTACTGAACATTATTGAAAATAACACAGAAGATTACTGAAATGGAAAGTTTTTCTTTGTTTGCTTCAATTGTTAAGAAGTGCTTTTTATTTTGGTTCTTTCGCTTTTCCATGTGCATCCACTTTTCACTTTGGCTTTTTTTTTTCCCCTCAATTATGTTAAAATGTTCCTTTAGGGTTTTCAATGGCAGTTCTGCAAGGGGATAAAACAATGTTTAAAATCTCTCTAACCACAAAACTGTCCAGTTGTCCTAACAAAAGGCCAATGTGTTATATTCTTTGGTGTTACTACATTTTTTTTACGTTTTCATAAAAAGACCTCTTTAGGAAATGAGATTTAAAATGAAGAAAATAGGTGTTTAAATAACTTGATCCTAAACTTTTCTACTCTAGATACATCTTATGCCCACTTCACTAGAACTCCAGTCTCAGTAAAAGATGAATTTGTGGTAAAGCTGAAGAAAACCTGTCATGTTTGCAAAGCTATCAGGAATTTGATAGATTTATCATAGAAGTTCTTGCAACTCATACTGCTACATGTATAAACCATAGTTCCAGCTATTAGAGCTATTCTTTCAGTAAAAAAATATTTGTTTCCCCTAGTCCTACTTGTATCTTACTAGGGAAGAAAAAGTTGTGGCATCTTGTTTTCCTCCTGTCACAGATAACCAGTCTGTGTGATCTCCTTCCTGTGCCAGTTTGGTCCAGCCTTGCCATGGAAAGGCTGTGGAAACACTTTTTCTCCAGAGCCTGAGACATTTTCTTGCTTACAGAAGGGTTTATAAGGGAGTATTTCAGAAAAGGCTTCTGGACTCGTGAGTCTCTTCCTGGATGCAAACTTATGTTCCTGATAGTTGAGATACTCAGAACAGTATTACTCAAAATCAGGTTCATCTATTATTTAGGTATTGATGAGACCCAAACTTCTCCCCTGTATTTCAGTGGGCTGGGTGAAGAGTTAGAGCTTTTAGTTATGGAGACTGAGAGGCAGAAAAAAACATGTGGTGCTCTTATAGTGCATTGTCAGGAATAGAGAGATAATTTCCTGGGTAAGGAGAATCAATTGCATTGTCTGAAGACCCACACTGAATGACAGTGATTCTTCCAGAGCACACAGAACTGTGCAATTATCATTAATAATGTAGGGGATTAAATATTTTGCAATTGATCATACAGTACCATATCTTAAGGCCTTTATTTTATTACTTCAACAAGTTCCTAGTTTAAATTTGTCTTTAAAAATACTGATATTCAATTGTTTGCACAGCTGGTGTGTGTAACAACCTGCTCCTTTAACGTGCTTTGCCTCTCATTCCACTTGTCCATCACTCTACCCCTTGCATACTTCACCTTAAATTAGCTTCCAAACTCCTGAGGGATGGTAGTGAACTTGTATTTGGATTTTCCAGCACCTTTCAGTAAATGTAAAACATGAAAGGGCTGTGTGTGCCCCCTGTGAAATGATGAGGCAGAATTTGACCAGGAAATACTTGATTTAAATAGGAAGGACCTGTGAGTGAATCCAAAGAAATGTTATGCTGTTTAACAAAGTGCTACCCTCTGATGTGTCTGAAGATGTAAGTTGTGAGCATTTTCCAGTTCAGCAAAGCAGCAGGACAATTAATGTTAGCTGCTGCAAGAGCTGATGTAATTTGCTGCCTAGAACGAAAATTTTGAAGGACTAATCAAAGCTCCCTATTTTTCGATCTTTTCAATAGCTTTATTTTTAATGTAAGTGTGAACATACTAAAAACTGAAAATGCTTATCTTGACATTGTAGAAGAGTTACAATTTGAGAGTCCCTCTGATAACATCAACAGCTCTGCCAGCTGAAGGTGACGAAGGGTCTTGGCGTGGAGTGGGAAGCGTAACTTCAGGTTGCACAGCAGCCACTGGAACAGAAGCAAAGCTGCTTCTCCCAGCATCCTGGTACATTGCTGCTGTTGCTTTTTGAAGGTGTTGGCTATCACAGCCCAGCTCTTCTTTTAGTTGTTTTGGGAAGAGGTATTGCCTCGGAGCGACTGGTGGTTTTCAAACGTGGCATATTTGAACGTGATTACCATGTTTGTGCTCCTCTTGCTAGCGAGGAGCTTAATCAAAATCAGCAAGTGTTTAGCATTCCACTGTTTCACACATTGTTGGCAGGGATTCAGAGGTCTCACAGTGCAACTGGGAAAATTGAAGGTGTTCAAGGACTAAGAGAAGAGCAAGGATAAGTGAGCTTCGCTGTCTGCTTGAAAATGCAGAGGAAATGTACAGGAAAAAGCCGTAGTGCCATGTGGGGGCTGTACCATGTCAGTACAATTCTGTGCTGAGTTGCATTCCAGAATAAATAACCCACATCTGCTTCGTGGTGTTTGTAGTTCAGTGTGGCCACAGCTGCAGCTAGATGTTTAGAATTCTGATAATATTTTTAACTGACTAGAGCAGTCTGTAAATTGGGTAAGTATATCAGCAGATTGAATGTACCAGTCCTATTCTACAAGGAAAATTGTTCTTCAGCTTAAAACTTTTGGGATATGTACTAGGATTTCTTTACTAAAATACTGTTATGGTTTATAAAGCATAACAATATCCTTTTGCTATAAAGTTTATATTAAAATATGATTTGTGTTTTTCTTCTGGAAACTTAGTATAACTAGACTGCTACAATAGTTGGTTTCTGTTCACACTTTATTTATTTTAATTTTTTTAGTGAAACATGCCACCTAATCTAGACTACTCTCTATATAATCCAAGCAGATTTTAAATTTTTTTCAGAGTATCATGTAAGGGCAATGAAATAATGAAAGGAACACCCAATCTGGCTGTTAAGGTCATGACTTTATACGGTGCTTTCATTTGAACAATCAGAATTTATGCTGTATTTTAAGGAGCTTCTGGAGTGATATGGTTTGCAATTTAGATTAGTTTACCCCTGAATTTTCCTCCAAAGTTATATAATGTCTTCAATTACACAAAAAGCTAATAAGTAATTGACCCATTTTGCGCACATAAAACCTCCAGGTGAAATCCAGTAATTTTTAAAGTACTTGTAATAAACACTATATTACACTAATGAAATGATTAAATGAAAATATCTCCTTTATATATTTCATCAGGGATTTTGTAGTGTACTTCTTTTCATTGCATACAGTTACTAATGGAAGAGGGGACTCCATTTTGCCACTTTTTATGGGTGGATTTTTTGTTTTAGATTCTGAAAACAAACTTTTAGTAGATTTTAATTAACAAAATAGTTGAAAACTACAGGTGGACCAGGGAATGAGGTGAATATCTGATGTAACTGTGGAGTGAGAAAGTACAAGCTGCTTGTCATGGAAATCGGGAGCAGCTCAGGATGCCAGCTGTCCTGTACAGAAAGAAAATGCAAATATTCCCATCCTTAATCCAATCATTAGCCTGGAAATTCCAGCACGAAACTTTAAACCCCACTCAGGGCTGGTCATGCTCACGGCTCCTGAATTGAGCTGTGTGAGTTCACTTCTCTGCCCTGCTGCATTTCTTGGATGCTGGGAGATTGTCACAGGGAGAGGGGCACTCGGGTGCAGATGCCTCTCTTCAGGTCGAGGATGATAAACTGTCTCATCAAACGGGAATGTGGTCTGGGAGAAATGGATGTTAGAGGCCTTTGAGGCGCGTCACAAAACACGTGTGAGAAACAAAAGTCAGGGAGCGATTGTCACAGGATGGGTTTTATAACCTTGGTGGTTTAAATCTTCTAACTAGAAGACTGAGCACTCTGGTCTTTTTTCTTTTGCTTTTTCTGTGCACTAACTAAATATTCTTCCAACTCTGTAAAAGTGACTTTTTTTGAGTTGGAGCCAAAAACCATCTGAGCAAAATATTTTGCTCCACGGCTGTCCTTAGAGCAGAGGCAATTCAAGTGCCTTTCAAAGCAGGAGCTCTTGAAGGTAAACCTCTCAGCTGCTTGTGGGATTTCTTCTGCTGGGTGACAGAAGCAGGTACAAAACCATCCCTGCCCACACTGCTGCAGCTCTGCTGTGAGTAATAGGGAGGTTATTTTATATATCTAATTCTTTTAACCCCTGCCCTTTCTGGGTCTGAATAATTTCTTTCCAAACTTTGAATCTGTAAAAACTTTGTGATGCTTTCCAGTTCTGTGATCACCTTGTCCCTGGTCCCTCTGTTCCCAGCACTCCTGACGTTTTGTTGGAAGGTGCAGCAGTGCTGCTGTTTGCTCAGCCCGGTGATGTGAGCTCCTGTCGCTGGCTCGGGATAACGGGAGGGCAATCACCTCCCCTGCTCCCATCCTTCAGCGAATCCACTCTCATTCAGGTGTCGCTTTATTCCTGCTGTGAGCAGATTCCTCCCACACAATACTGAAGCTATCTAGGAGCGCTGCTCATTTCACCAGCATTTCCTTTTTGTTGCCCATTTGGGTTCTGCAACTCTTCTTGTCTCTAAGTCCTTTTTTTTTTTTTCCCAATTCTCTTTTATATTGCTCTTTCTGTTTAGAATGGGATGCACTTCTCAGTCCTCAAGAATACATTTCTTTTCCATTCTCCATTGTTCCCCCGAAGCTCAGAATTTGATGCTGATTGCTTTAGCCTTAGTACTTCATTGTGCTTAAGCAGCTGCTCACATTTAAGTACAAGAAGTTAAAGTATTAAAATTTAAACACATGCTTTTCCCAATTCAGAATAGATGGTACCTTTAGCCTTTTTCTGAATGGGAGGCTAAAAACCTGAATATGAATATAAATTGAATTAAATCTTTAGTGAATATTGAGCACATTTCTATAACAGACATGTATTTAAGTGCTTTCAAAGTATAGGTATTTTACCCTGGTTTTAAGTTCTTCCCAACAAGAAACATATTTTTGTTTCTCTAATTAACTGCAGTTACTGACTAGAAAAAAGATATAGTGCTTTTACAGATAATTAGGGGAGAGAGTGTTTTGCTAGTTCACTTCTCTGTTTTCTCATTAGACAGGCATCTATTCATCATTCTCAGATTCTGCAGGCAGGATTTTTCTGCTGACAATGTACAAGTGTAACTTATTCTTATGCAGAGCTGGCAGCTAAACCTTAGTTATAGCATTATTTTGTTGTTGGATGCTATTCCTGAACTGCTCTTGTTAAAGAAAGTGTGTGTATATATATTCACTTACCTGTCTCTTTCAGTGATGGAAGAGAGGATTTGAAAAAAAAGGGCCAAAACTGTAAAACTAATATTTAAAATGTGATTTTAAGACAGTTTTATTGCACATTATTTTTATATACAGTGAAAACAGGCAATTATTACTCCCTTCCTACCTCAAATTTTTTGGAATACTCTGCTCTGCTTTACTTCCTTGAAAATATTTGTTTATGGAGAGCAGAAAAATCAAAATAAGTTCATACTATAGTGATAGAATTAATGAAAAATGCAAGTTGAAAAAGTCTCTCAAAATATTTCAGCTTGATTTGCTTTGAAAAGCTTGCTTGTCTGAGTAGAATGACTGGAAAAGGGTATTGTACAGGAAAAGCCCTGTTATGAATGCCTGAAATTTTTGAAGTTATTTTTGAATAGATTGATTCATATTCAGATTAGCTTCCTGCCAGATGGAGGGAATTTACAGTAAATCAGTTCTTGGCAGGAGAGAAATAAAAAACGAACAACATCTGCTTACTTATAAAAGTTGTCCTATCCTTTTTCTATATTGGTGGGGCACAAATTACCTACCCAAGGAAAGTTTTATGACCAACAAGCTGTGGAATGTTAAAGCTCACAGGGATGAGCAGGCATTTGTGTTTACAAAAGAGGTTGACACCAGAGCATGTTTACAGATTGTACACAGCACCTTCGCATCTCTGTCTGCTGAGCTTCTGTTCCAGCCCTGGGTCTTGGTGCAGGAAAAGCCTCGCAGTTGCCAGAAGTTATTTTGGGCTGTGATCTTGCAGACATATCTCTGTAGGCAAACTCAAAGTCAAATATTTCACATCCACAGAGGAGGGATACTCATGAGTATGCAAAACCTTAATAGCCTCCTTTTGACCTGTGCAAATCAAAGTGTCATGTGGTCCTATTAATATCTCTGTTCCCAAGTTTATACTTTAATTTGGATATTGGAGTGCTCAGATATTAGGTCAATATATTTGACTGCTCCTTTGTGATGACCTTACTGTGATGGGCATGCCTGAGTTTTTAATAAGCAGTTTGTTTACACTATTGACATTTTAATGTACATGTACATCAAAAGAGAAAGCTCAGGCCTTCTCAGTGTCATTGATGTCCAAAGTACTGGCTCCAAGCTGCTGCAGTCAGAGGTTAGATGGCTGAAGCAGGAGTTAAGAGCATCCTTCTGGTATGAATAGCTAACAGCAATCCTTCAGTGATTGCAACCTGTGATCAACAATAGCTGGAAGCTACAGGCAATGACAAGGCACAGTCATGATATTTCCCATACCTTTGTTTACCGAAAATACCATGCTGTTCTCTACCCAAATATTTCGAAGTAGAAATAGACGTAGAAAGGTATTTTGTTGTTTAAGTTTAGAGATTAAACCTCCTTGGAATGTTGGTAATTTATTTCCTTTACCTCACTGACCAGCAGATCCCCAAAGCAACACCTGGGCAGAGGAACAGAGTGGAGACAAAGGCACCATTGAGACCGGTCCATGCTTGAGGATCACTGGTGGCTGTTCACACATTTATCAAGGGTGATCCCCAGCTGCAAGGTCTCTTGAGGACTTTAAAATCCTTAACAGCCTCCTGCTTTTAGCCTGTTTCTCCCAGCATGGCCCCTCCCTTCTGTTGGCCGTGGTCTGTAGGATCTGCTGGCTGAGTGGATCCTGGTGCTCCCCTGTTTTTCCCCAGCTCAGGAAGCCCCCCGTGTGCTGCAATCCCCTGCTTTGCTGTGGGATGCAGCTGCTCAGGATGTGGTCACCTTGGCGAATGAAGTCACAGCTTCCACGTCTTTGTGAGATTTACGTGGAATGTGATCGTCTATGGCAGATTTAAGATTGAAATTTTGTCTTCTCCTCTTATTTGTTGAATTCGGTCATCCTGACCTGGAATGCCAGACATTTTGACTCCCCCCAGTTAAAAATGTAATTATGTCAGATATTTTATCAGCAAATCTACCAGGAGATATTATTGCTTTCTACTTTTCAGATACTGCCCGTCAAAGGACTTAGAATTAGCACTCTTGACCTTGGCCAAAAAAATGCCAAGGTAATAATATCGATGATGATAGCCAGAAATGGCTGATGAATGAAGCCCGAGGTAATACACTCATTAGATCACATTTTCTCTTTTCTGAATGGGTGTGTATAATACTGCTATTTCTTCTTAGGTACTAGCAAAAATGTGCTAATGTAATTTGAAAGTTACACTGGGAAAAATGCATATTTTCAAATAATTCCCACTATGTTAGTGGTTGATATGCAGAAATTGTAGGTGTTTTATAAAATGACTGTATTTGGGAGACTAAATTTGAACTTCTAAGTGAATTAAAAGATTAGGCCAATATTAATGTTTAACTTTTTCTGTAAAATATATGTCTGTTAAGAAAGCAGCATTATAGAGTAGTCATTTAGTATGAAATTCAGTGGATTTAAATAGGTATAAAATAGCAGGGTTACAGCAAGAAAAGACCATGACTATCAAAGGCGAAGCACAAAAATTTTGTAAACTCCCATACGGAAGGACAGTGATAAATGAGGAGAAAATGAAAATTTGCTACTTTACTTTTAGATAGCTTTGCAGGCTAAAGTCCTGTGTCTTTTAAATACTTGGATAACAGGTGTGTTCCATCACACAGGTACCTCCTGCATGCTGTAGGAAAGTGGAGCTAAACAGGGTATCCAGTGTTTGCAGAACTGGGTCATCTGAAACAGAACCTGTTCTGCAATTTCTCCTCATAGATTTGAAGCCCAGCCCTGCAAAATCCACGCATGCAAACCTCACAGCAACTCTTAGGGAGAACTTGCTACCTTTTAGAGAAGTTAATGGAAACTATTTCAAATACGTAGGTGTTAAAGGCAAAACCAGAAGGAGGTAGACAGTGCTTCTCCATCATGTATTGTATCTTCAGCCACCTCAAAGTTGCCAATATTATTCACATTTTATGGCAGTGAAATGGAGGGAGTCAAATGACTGCCCTGGAGCCCCCACTGCACCCAGAGATGCAAGAATGTGTCTGTGGAGTTCCAGTGTGTGGTTTGCTTTGGGTTTTTTCCCTCTGTGTCCTTTTGTCTTCCTGTTTCTCAGGCAGGTCTTGAACTCCTGCAAACCTCTTTGTTTACAAGAAATGTGTTGAAACAATACTTGCACCTAAATACTGCAGGTGATTGTTTCTGCCCTCCTTAGGGAGAAGAGAGCCCCAAGCAGTCAGTGCAATGGGACTCCTAAGCACATTTCCACTTTCACAGGGTGTAGTTATGAACACAAAAGTGGAGGAAGCCAGGGACTTTCTGGGTAATGGGAATTATAATTTTTTGTGTGTTTCTGAACATTAGATTTTCGCTGAAGAGCGAGACACTGTAGGCTGTGCAGCAATTATTTAATATTCTATCAGGGAACACAGAACACATCACTGACCTTGAGTATCTTAGCAATTGTATTCAAGAAAATGAAAATTAGTTTATGCAAATAATAAAGGACAATAATTAGATAAAATATAATTTAATGCTTGGAAGATTTCTAAAAATTAATTTGAAGTTACTTATGGTGTAAACTGTCAATTGCTTTTCACAAATGTGTGTTTTCTTACAATTCATGTTTAAGGATTTTAATGTATGTGTTGCATATGGTAACTCAGCTCTTCCTTCAGTAAAGTGCCAGAGCACATTGGTACTTCAGTTGGAGAAGACTCACTGATATCAGGGCAATTATTTTCCTGAAAAATCTGTTAGAAGTGTTTTATTATAAATTTTTTTGCAGTGGCAAAAGCAAGTGGCGAGGTTCTGCAGTTAAGTTTGCAGCTCTCTGGTGTTCTAACTACTCTTTCAAACACTGTTTGCTTCTTCAGACCCTCCCTCCTTGTATTTGAAAGAGAAATAATGAGTAAAGCTGAGTAATCTTGGGGCATGATGAAAAATGGAACAAAGCAAGCTGCTTTTTTTGTGGGCTTTAACAAAAGCTTTTATTTTTAAATGGCTCTGAATCATTTTGCTGGGCATTGATTGGCAAACACTGGGAAGAATCCTTTGTTGCCCATTATTGACATATGGGTTGGCTAGACATGGTTATGAACCTCTGCAATTTTGTTCTCAGTCTGCAATAGTATTTTATTAGACATTTTATAAGATAAGTGAAGGAACAGTTTTGAACCCTGAGCTTTCACTATATACTTACTCTCTGAAGTGTCCTGGGGAAAATTTTACTATAGGGGTATTAGGATGGGCAATAAAATTTGAACTGAAGTTAAAATAGTTCTCTATTCAAAATACAATATTCTTAGTGCATATTTAAAATGAAAAATAAAAATGTTCCATTTTAAGATGGCCCTGCCCAGTGTTTAGCAGGAATGTTTTAACTAAAGGCAGAATCAGTCTGTATTCCCTTTGAGTTTTTGTTTTCTTTTAAACAGTAAGTATCTGCATTCACTGGTGTTACAGAAATCAAATTCTGAGGATAAAAAAATATTTATGCCTTATGTAAATATATTGGAAAACTTTGAGTTCAATAAATGGCACTTTTTTCTTTCCTGCTTCTTTGTTCTTATCCCTACATGTTAATTGGGGGAATAAGCATGTCATAAATGGATGTATAAATATATGGGATCCTTTTCAACAAAGTAATTTTTCACAATCTTACTTTCTTAATTTGACCTAAGAATGGGAAAGTTTGCTCTACATGTTTTGTCAGAACTTATATTTAAAATAAGAACCAAATCATCTGACTCTTTGCAGGCATGGAAAACTATTAATTGTCAATAATAGGAAAACAATATTTTGACCTTCCACAGCCCAAACGTATACTGTTATTAATTAACATAAATTGATTATGTTTAGCAACAAGAGCAGAGTCAATAGTGCAAAACACTTGTCATAAATATTCATATGAATGTGGAGTGTGTCTAGTTCAGGTGTCTTTGTGTCGCTTCCTGAGCTCTCTGGCACTGGCTGGGCTTTTGCCAGACTAAATGCTCACAGGAAAAAAGAATCTTAAGACAAATTTTAGCACTTAAGTTTGTTTGCCATCAGAAATTCCTGCAGGAATCTGTGAAGACCCATGTTTGCCTGATTATGGACCCCGTGCCTGCTTAGGAAAGTTGATGTTTATTTCGAAAAAAATCCCACACCACCACCTGTGGTAAAAAAACTTAAGATCGTATAGGGTGTGGATGTCAGAAGCTAAAGGATCTCTGATTTCTGATGCCACCTGGGTCACTTTAAGCAAGGAGGTGCCTTTTTTCCTGTTATCATTGTTCTTTTCTGTGTCTTCCCAGCAGGACATTCAGAGTGACTTAACCAAGAGAAAGAAAAGACATTACTAGAAGCACGATAATTATAATATTATAACAGAAAAACCATTATTTTTGGTATAATTTGTAACTTCATTCATAGAAACTCTCAACTGGTCTTAAACTTTTCATGGTTCTGAAATGTTTCTGTAGCCATACCCAAGTTCCATTGTGCTTTTTGCATTATCATGAACTAGACAAGTTTCATACTAATTCTATTTCCTTTTTGAATGTTTCATAGAACTTACTGATGTGTAGGAATCTGTCATTTGATAATATAGGAGTACCATGCCTCAAAGAGTTTAAACACATGTTAGAAAACTTTTAAATACAGTGGAAATTTCTGCTAACTTTACCTCTTTGTATGGTGAAGGTGTCAATATCCAGCAGTGGCTTTGCTTTCCTGGAGAATATTTTTATTGCGCATTAATGGTGGTAGAAAAGGACTGAACCTTCAGGAATAACTGTAAGTCAGATCTTTTAGGCAGCTGTCCCTCCTGTCACTGTGCAGCCTTCAGCATCTGAACTCAGGCAGAAATCACCCTGAATGTAAGGAAAGGAACTGTAGTAGTCCTGAGAAGGATGTTGAGGCACGGATATCTGAGTCTCATAGTGCATTTTCAGAACAGCACCAGTCTTTCAGCTGCAGTGAGGCCCCAAATATCTCTGAGAGAAATCAGTAAAACCTCAAAGGAAAATTTGAATCATTTTTCCAGAATCTCTTAATTAAGTGCTGTTATTTGGAGAACTCTCAAGTCCCTTTGAAAGAGAGTCTGGTGTGGCAGTAAAACTTTTCTCTTTTTTTCTGGTGAAAAAGATCTTTCCCACAGTATATTCAGTTCATTACTTTCTTTTAAGATAAACTTTGTGGAGTGTAAGTGGAAGAGGTTGATTTATGACCTACCTATATCAGATATGCAAAGAGCTCATGCATCTGCACTCTGTAAACATTTTGAGCAACAGACAGTTTTGTTTTCTTTGTTATTGCTATGTTACACGAGTATTGCAAACACATTGCCAGCAGTAAAATGCTAAAAGCTTGCCAAAATCATTAGGTTCTATACTCTTATTATTAAATTGAAGAAGTGCTGCATGTTTATCACCAGCTGCTTTTCTGAATGTAGTAATGCACTAGAGAGGCAGAGTGCTGAATCTAGCAAGCGTTGAAGAGATAATATCACTTGTCTTATAAAGAATCGCAGATTAGTAGAAATGTTTTCAATTCAATTACAGGTTCCAACCTCAATTACTTTAAGAATTTTTCTTTTTAATTTATGGAGATGCTCTCAGACAAATATTCTTTCAGGTAATTATTTTTCATTCGATGAGAAACAGAGGAAGCAAACCCAATATGGTCCAAATTTTGCATGCACGAGCCAGGTGGTAAACACACATTAGTCTCAGAATACCTGCTTACCCATGGGTTTAGGAACAGTTTATCTGTAATGACACTTCCAGACTAAGAAATTCTTTCCTCTGGATGAGTGGTTTGTGATCTTGCCAGAGTGCACCTTTGGGGACCAGCCCTTTCAGATATGGCAGCTCAGTGATGGCAGTGCAGTTCCTGTGTCTCTAGGTAGGATAAGGAACAGCAAAATTTCTACTTTACTGCTCATCCATCCAGGCCTTATTCAACCACTGGATGATGGAGTTGCACTGCTCATTTCCTGCCTCGCTGGAGAAAAATGATAAAGTGCAAGATTTTTGCCTTTGCATATGCTGATACAGAAGGTTTTAGTGAGGAAACCAGGGGAAAAATGTTTTGTTTCAGCAATAACAGGAAGGGGTCTCTGTGTAGCGACCTTTTGAGGGCCCTTCTCAGCCCATTTCTGAGTGGAGGTTGTTCTGTCTGAAACTAAATGGCATTTGGAGCTCCCTAAAGATGTCTGTGGATTCCTGTGCCTCTTCACTGGCCCCTGGACAGCAGCTCCTCTGCCCAAGACTGGCGGTGTTGCTGGACTTGCTGGTGAGGGAGGGTTCTTGAACATTAAGGCAGATTCTTGTGAGAAAAATGGATCTGGAAACAATGATACTGCTGGAGTTGTATCTTCAGAATCTGGATAAATTTTTTTTGTGATGGGTTAGCTAAGTTTTTAATATGGATAGTTTTCCTTTTTTTTATTTTTATACTTTTCAGCATTTTTGCTTTCCTTTAAAATTTTTTCTCCTTTTCATCTTGTTCCTTCTGTTTTTCTGACAGCATCTGCACTTTTCTACCCTTTGGCTGAATTCTCTGTGATGGTGAAGTAACTAAGGGCAAAGTGTTCTCTAGATTATCTGAGCTAAAAATTGATAAAAATAAAATATGTTCTGGCAACATATTTTCTATTGGTAAAAGTTAGTTTAAATTGTGTTTTTGAGAAAAATCAAAGGAACTTCACTGATAGTCCTTTATGAATGTGTTGCTTTAAAAAATCCAACCCTCCTGATAAAACACAACCAAACAACAACAAAAAACACCCCAAACAACAACAAAAAAATCCACAGCCTTTTAAAATATTTTATATTTTCCCCTCATCTACAGTAATAAAAAAATTTTAAAAAAAAGACAAAAAGGTAACTTAGAGGAACATTTCAAATAGATCATAGAATATCATGGCAATCATTTGGACAACATAGAATAAAAGACCAGTAAAGCATTCTGTCTTGCCAAAAGACTTTCCAAGTACTTTCTGTATGCCTAATTCCGTGGTTTGTATGCACATATACTGATGTTTTAACAGAATGTCAGCTGATGTCAGCAATAATGAAGTTTCAGAGATTGGGATTTCCAACTCTTTTGCCTTCAACTCTGCTATTCTAGTGTTGTAAATGAGGTTTTGTGTGGCACTTGTCTTTTTCTCTTTATAGTTGTTAGATTTTGCCATTTAATGCCAGCAGGAATTTCAGATCATTGTTAAAAAGCTTCTATATTAGACTGTGCTGCTATGCTGCATAGTCAACATCTGCACAGTAGTCAGATTTGTATTTCTATGGATCATTAAAAAGCTCCAGGCTTAATATTTTTTTCCCAACTGGTTCAATGAGTTGCTATAGTATGTCTATTAGTTGAATCCATATGTAGAGACTGCTGTGTAAAGCATTTGTCTCTTCAGAATAATTTTTTCCATGAAGTTCATTTATTCATAATTTATGAAGTATTAATTTTTTTGTTAGAATAATAATCTGATGTTTTCCAGTGTACATGTCATCCTGCCCTCTCACTAGAAATATTGACAAAAAGTGTTGTTATCAAAGATAAAGAAATTACAAAAGGATTGTGACCATGTTAGGGATGAATAAGAAGTAAACTGAGGTGTTTGGGGAGCTCTTAGTGGTGATTTCTGAGCAGTGGAATAGAAATCCTTGTGACAAGTAATGTAGCTCCAAACAATGTGAATTGCTTGTTGATATTCAGTGCACTGCCAGTCTCAGGGAAGGGCAACACATACCAAGGGGGGCTGATGCATTTCTGGGTTTATGCCAATATTGTTCCTGATGTAAATCAGTGAAATTTTTCTGACCTTTTGTCATGATTTAACCTCATCTGGCGTCTAAGCCCCACATCGATGCTCACCCTTTTCCCCTCCACCTTACTCTACCTCCTACCACCCCTGTGGAAGGGGGGACTTTTTTACCAGTCAGAACTGGTAAAAGCTGGAAAACTTAAGGGTTGAGATAAAGACAGTTTGACAGGTAAAGCAAAAACCATTCACACAAGCAATGCAAAGCAAGGAATTCATTTCCCAATTCCCGTGGGCAGGCAGGTGTTCAGCATCCCCAGGAAAGCTGGGCTCTATCACTTGGGAAGACAATTATTGTTATTCCAAACATCTTCCCCCCCCCC